>MQRK01254345.1:5700-17521 GCA_001938485.1 Girardia tigrina
TCCTCAACCCAATACTTTGCGGACAGGTTGGATTCAGGCTCGCAAAATTACTGATAAAATGTCACAAAAGCCATCAGTTTAGGTACCGAAAAAAAGCATCATTGTTATGGGTAGGATTAAAGTATTGTAGCTCGAGGTCTGACGACAAAAACCTTGAAGACAAATCATGCTCAAGAAATCCATTACGTAAAGAAAGGACGAAGACATCCATAAGTGTTAGGAGGAAAACACACGAGCAACATGTAAAAAAAACTGGGAACATATTAAAATGTGATGACTTGATCAACAGGAAACGCCTCAATACTTTTGGCTTTACGTTAAAGCTTCCCAAACGGCTACACTGAGCGACTTATTATCAGTGAAAAGAGATTGTAGACCTATTACAATCCCAGAATATCAAGACTCTGCATAGAGAGCAATGCAGTTCCTGGAACAAGTTGGAAGAAAGGGATTCATCAGAGAAAGGTTATGGTGACAGTTTGAGGGACTTGATGGATAATCTTCCTTATGGATTATTTTCCTCGGGGCCAAAGAATTTCTGGAGTGTATTGTACTCGAATTTCTTTAGTTCACAAAACGTTACTGGAACCCCGTGCTTCATTTGCAAACAGAAAAGGAATTATATTGATCAGTGGTAAGGCCCGACAGTATATTACAAACAAGACATCTGGTAAGTTAATGGAAGCAAGATGGTAGATTATGTCACATCTATTAAATACCCTCCGATAGTTCATTCTAACAGACTGCCATCTTTTTCTGTCATTTTCAAATCTCATGGGAACACAAAACTTTCCAGGTTATTACGTTGTCAAAATATAAATTTATTGGTTTTTGTTTCCAAAGCTCAGGCTTCCATTCACGCTGCATGAACTCACTTGTTGATCGACAGCGGAAGATGGTTGATCCAAATGGGGGATGTTGTATACAACAGGAATTAGTTTAATAAATTAAACAGGCTTTTAGATTACTGTGGTAGAATTTTTACAGGAAAATGGTATTACATATTCATGAGCCATACCATCCGCAGTAAATTTTTAATATGGAAAGGAGCAAGTAGAGAACATTTGGACACAATTATGAATTAATAAAATAATTAATTTGTAGAGGCTTTTCAAAATTTTCTTACATAAAACACGTAAGTGAAAAAGATAAATTTTAATAATCATTTTCAGTTTATTACTTAGACTTAGTTTTCAGTTTTACTTAGACTTAAAGAGTGTAAATTACTCAATTCGAAGACCAGCAGACTCATTTGCCCTTGAAAACTCCCATGATTAAGAACACTAATTTGATTTTCAACATTTTTATTAATGCCACAATTCGAATTGTCTCTAAACAACTCTCAACAAAACTTTCGTCGGTTGACATCGAATTAAATTGTTAAGATTTTAGAAACGATCGTTTTAAAATAATTATTCGAACAAAGATTTCCATTTGATATAATTAAATTAATTTTAATGATTTCGTTTAAAAAACTTTAATTGAATGATTTAATAGTTTTAATTAGGACTGGACGCGGTGCACCGATGCACCGTTATTTATTATTTTGTAATAAAAAGTTTTTATGAAAAATTATTTTAAAATTACTAAAATTATAAAAACATTACTTTACATTACATTGATTTAAAAGTTATGAAATTATTATTAATGTTATTTAAAAAAATTTATTCTCTAATAAATTTCCACGATTCAAAAGTGGATTCTTTGAGGAGGAACAAAAAATAGGATAATTAATAATTTTCAAAATATTCTACTCCAACAACAGAATCTTGAATTAATACATAAAATTAATAAGTGATAATTTTTAAGAATCGGAGTTCTCAACTAAGTTTACGAAACCCACACCCACGAAAGAGTTGATATCAAAACTTTCAGGAACACAAATACTACTAATAATTCAGAAAAAATAACTTGTGAATCTATAAATCAACTGAAGTATTACGTTATGGAGCTGCTGAATCAAAATGTGCAGATACAAACTTATGTTGGCGTGGAAAGGCTAATCGTTTCCCGATGATTGCATCTTATGTCAGAAAATATTTATCTATAGCCGCTATCAGTGTTCCTTCTGAACGTGTTTTTTCAGTAACAGGAAATATCGTAACAGCGCAACGGACTTGTTTAAATCCTAAAATAGTCGAACTGCTCACCTTTTAACTGTAATTTGTAAGAAAAATGTGTTTTTCATCTTATTTTTAATTGTATTTGTATAATTATACTATAATTAGTAAGTAATTTAAAATTTAATGTCCAATGTTTCTGAAAAATAAAAAATTATTTATTATTTTGATAAAATAACAGTTTTTTGTTTAGATAATTTAAAGATCGTGCAGCGGTTCTCAAAAATCAATGTACGCACAGCCATAATTTTAATCGCAACTTTTACTTTAAAATTTTTAAATTATTTTTATTTTAAAATATAGTTTCAATTCAATCGATTTGAAAAATTTTGTTTAAACTTCTTAATTATTTTATGTTGTAATTTAAGATGTAAATCATGCTCGAACACTTCCAAATTTAAAATATTCGATGAAACAAACTCGTTTCCGAATAGCGAACTAAAAATATACCTCTCACTGAATTATATTTACTGTATATTTTCACAAATTGGGGGACTGTTTTAAAATAACCAGGGACCCATTATACTGTTATCTAGAGTTGACTATGAACACTGAAAAAATTATTTAATAATAAATGTTAATTTATGTCTCTTTCTGAATATTTTTTTTAAAAAAAATAAAATAATATTAATAATAATAAAAGTAATAATAATAAAATCAATAATAAGTTTCGTTGGAAAATAATTCCGGGGAAAGAGTCAGCGGGGAATTATCGAGTAAAGCATTATAATTATTTGAAGGAATGGCGATCATATTTTATGTTAGGAAAAGGTTTATTGCGACTCAATGAGAAGTTCTGGTCGATCGAGCCAAAAACTGAGAAGCACTGAGTTGGAGTTATCATCAACTTGTCAGCTGTGACCGGGTCCGCGCACGCTGCCCGGGATAACCAGTGGCGGGTGAAGACTAATGAAAATATTTCATCAAAAATTGACAATAAACATCAGCCGAGTTTTATCAAGCTTGAAATTGAAATCTCGATCCCATCTGATGAATGGAGGAGTTGGATGGGCCAGCGTCATTTCTCTGCTAGCGGTTCGCAGACAGCTTGACAGAATTATTAACACTTGCTTTCTGCGGAATTTCTGCTTTAATTTACTCACAATTTAGAGTGTTTACTTTTACGATCGAGGATCATTTTGCATTTTCGTGGGGTCATTCGCGTTTGAGTTTATGAGAGACAGTTTGCAAGAGGTCAAATCAGCACTTTCGGGGGGAGGATTATATAATAAGAATCATTCTTGGGAAAGAGGTTGTAGAATATATTTAGTGTCAGTAGCAGCTCACCAAAAGGGTTGAAGACTCGAAAATTGCATAACACAAAGGTCTTAAAGACGAGGAAAAATGCAATAAAATCATAAAATCATATGTAGATCGAGATAGTTGGATGTCAAATCGCTCGAAGCAATTTATCCTCTTATACTTGGATTAATTTAAACACAAAATAGTATTAAATAAGAACAAGGACTTCGAAAATGAGGACCTCCGAACCCTTCATCGTCAAAGAACCCTTAGAAGGTCTTACTCAGTCAAGGTTAGGTCACCCAACCAATTGAAAGAAGGAATGAGAATTATAAACTTTCTATCAACCGAAGATATAATAAAAACGTATAACTGAAAGATCCAATTTCCATTATTATTGTTAATATATAAGTTTATATTAATCTTTCGTCGTTATATCTGTCTTTTATTGTACAAAGTCAGAGAGGGCGAGAGATAAATCCCAGTCGTAAATCGTAGTTGAGTGACCTTGCCATCTTGAGCACTTGTTAATTAGATTAACATGTTTGAACGGCTCAGTGATTATCAGAAATTGAATTCTCTCTTCATCACTCAGCAGCAGAGTGTTTCTCTCTTTCTATTGGCCGCCATTCGACCAATCGGAGCGGGACAAACAGGCGCAGCCAATGGGAGAATAAAGAAGTGTGCAAATAAATCCCAACTCAAATAATAATTTCATCAGTTTTATTATAACGATTTTCGAAGAATATTTGTTCTGAAAGATTTCTTTATCCCGAGACATCAAAAAAGTGAGTAAATTTATGTTCTTTTGTTTGATAAACATCGATATTTACATTTCAGGAGAGTAAACCATCGGTAAATGAAGTCGAACAGTCAAACGAAAACTCACATCCTCAATCCAAATATTTGTCCTCTCTGTTCCAAATGTTTTACTTCAATTTCCGGCTTGAAACAACACATGCACATTCATGCTTCCTTCAAACCCTTTCGATGTCAGGTTGGTGTACCCTTAACCATGCTTGATTCATTAACGTTCATTCAGGTCTGCCATAAAGCTTATACTCAGTTTTCCAATCTCTGTCGACATAAAAGAATGCACAAAAGGTGTAAACGAAAGTCTTGCTTTGACCAAGCTACTCAAATGGATTCTTTGAGTAATAATAATAATGTTTGTTTCAATCACTTGTCGATAAACCGACAAAAGATCAAGCAAGGCCTCTACAAAGAGTCTTCGGGGACAGACGACGACCAACTAAAACCACAAGTGTCATCTTCGACCCCTTCAAGTTTTAGATTCCATATTGAGAATTTGTTCAGTGAGTCTGAGTCCAAACCGAACGAAAACGTTCCCACTGATTCAGAAAAACCCTTTTTCCTCTTCCCGATTCCTGTGAAACCGTTCCCGACATTTTTTCAAAACTTTTCGAACCAATTAAGATACCAAAAGAACCTTATTCAACCGTCTTTTGATTTTTCTGTTTACAAAAACGTTTTCCTTTCTCCGATTTCCTTCCAAAATATATCCACTCTCATCAATGCCAACTTTAACATTTTACCCCCCTTGTCCACGTTTCTTAAGAGGTATCAAAATGAAATGGAGCTATTTCCAAGTTTTCCTGCCATTAAATCCTCCATTAATCAACCGATGTTTAACTATAGTTCTTTCAAAACATTTTCCAAGCCGCCACTAAGATCGGAATCCTTTCAGAGTGGCAAGGTAATGACCCAGTGTTCAACGACGAAATACCAAGCAAATTCCTCAGCCATCTTGAAGAAGCTGAAATCCCAACATCCGTGTTCCGTATGTGATAAAGTTTTCCCTCGGGCAGCAAACCTCAATCGGCATCTGAGAACCCATACCGGCGAACAGCCGTACCACTGTCCCTATTGCGAAAGGTCCTTCAGTATTTCATCGAATATGCAGCGCCACGTTCGCAACATCCACAGCACTCTGTCCATGACCCACTGAGCAACCCTTAATCCTGTGTCCAAACATTTTAATGTCATTAGTACAGTTTAAGAGTATATTATCATCAATAAATTGCCATGGTTTTATCTTTGGTTCATGAAAACATAATTTACTTATATCTTTCATATTAATAAATATAATACTTTAAAAATTAAACTTTTATGACGGAAACCTTAATCCACCACTCATAAAAGTAACGAGCGTTTCCTTCTTTCTTGCGCAACTGTTCGATCTAATCTTGTAAAAATCCAAATCTTTGAACTCTACCTTTTCTAAAGTGTACCGCTGATCTGAACAGGTGCTGGATCTGGACTGTGGGGTGGAGGACCAAGACCTTCGGTGAAATCAAGACTTTTAAATGTTTAGGTGATTCTCTTGTAAGAGTATTCTGTAGCATGGTCGTGCTTAAGGTTTATCTTCTTTCAGTGGAAAAAAAGATATTTTACACTCTTTTCTTCTCTAGGACCTCTTGAATCAGCCTCGCAGATATTGTAAGGACCCATCCCTTAATAATTCCAAGAACTATGATCATAACCTTCTGCTAAAGTCTCTTCTTAATCTCTTTAATTATTATTGCTAGAATACCTTAATAATGGTTAAATAAAATACATTAATTAATTATGTATAAATAAAATGAAATGTCTGAACATAAAATAAATAAATGTTTCTATTAAATTATTTATGAAATTTGCATCGAGATTCACGTCATATCCTTTCATGTCCAATCTTTGAGTGGTTGTTTACGACCTTCTTTTATACAATGTTTACCGACTTCCGAAAACTAGATAAAACATTAAGACTTTGAAAGGGTCTGGGAGGCTTATTTCAATACAAACATTTAAAAACGACTTCTCGTGGGGAGGGCCCGAAATTTACCCCTAAGTTGACTCCTGACATTTATCGATATAGATCATGGTTTGCAATACCGGTATTACCGGTATTCGGGGAAATAATAACTTCAGTGATACCGGTATCGCGGAATTTATAAACAAAAATAAAGAATCAAAAAATTTTATCTAAATACAATATTTACTCTCGTTATTTCCGAAATTATCACCTTCATTCTTTAATTTAATTTGTGGTCAACTGTATTTTAGTATTGTTTTAATAATTTAAATTATTTTCATTGATTATTTTAATAGGTCAGTAAAATCAGCTTTATTATTAATTTTATTAATTTGTTGTATTTCAACTTCGTGTTAAATTCTAAAATTTTAAATTTACTTTTATTTAAAATCTCAAAATTTGTGGCTGCAATATGTATCCTGGATTTCATCCTCAAATATGAAAACTCTCTGAAATAATATCCCCATCAGCTACTCCCCTGGTCCAGAGACCGCAGTCATCTAAATCATTATATTCATTAACGAAGAAAATGTTTTTTTATGATTCGAATGAAAATGTGCTCACTGATTATGCTGAGGCCGGAAGGCTCCAACAACAACATATGAAAAAACATTCTCAAAACAAAACTAAAACTGTTTTTGGACAAAAATACAAGGCGGAAACATTGGAATTTTTGTATCAAGCTTTATTGATAATTGCTTCATCAAGTGTTGAAACAAAGAGAATCGTTTCTAAAAGGGTTTGATTTAGAACTAGTAAAAGACTCAGAAGGAATGAGTCCTCGTTTGACTGTTTGTGCTTCTTGGCTCAAATTTTGAATCAATATAATTATTTAATTAGTTTTTGGTCTGCTCCTTTTGAGCGTCTTACACTAATAATTTTAAAACCAATTTTATTAATTAATTAGTTTCTGAATAACTAGATGATCTTTTCCTTAAACACTTAATATTATTAGAAAAATATTCTCATTTGTAAAATATCAAAATACATGAATGATTTTTAAACAGTTTTCATTTGTCATGTCCAATGCCGGATGTTGGCGAGAAACCAACACCTTTAATACCGGGTTGGAAATATCCGATATTGTGCATTCACTAATATAGACTGATGGGGTATGTGAAAAGTATCATTAGTATTCTGTATGGATTAGGACAAGGGCAGCAGCAACGAAGACCGACGAGAAGCAAGTGAAAATATTCGTCAAAAAATGATTTATTTATTCGTTATGCAATGTCAAACACCCAGACGGTCTGGTTTTTGTACCTACATTTGGAAACTTACATTTCTAGTTCCCGATTGTGAAAGAGTAGTTCGACCCAGATTCATAGTCCACTTCATAAGCCTAGAAAAACTGAGATGTCCACAAAAACAAATTGTCCGGAAAATAAATAAACTTTTTATATTAAATAAACTCCAAATCCCAGGTCCATCGAAAAGAGTAAAACAATAAAATCGAGGAGGAATGGAACGATTTCCAGAAGACATACAATACGGACCACGCCAAGAACAGGGGAGGATTACAAAAAGGATAATAATTAAAATTCCTTAAAAGCATGATTGGCAGTCTCATAAAAGGCAAGAATCTGCCGTAAAGTGAATTAATTATTCTTATTCTACAGCATTTCCATCAAATAAATGAGAAGATAAATAAAAATAGTCTACAGCAAATGATCAACCTTCCTCCTTATTTAAAAATGACAAATATTCAACTTTCTTTCAGTATCAAGAATATTCACCTTTGGAATTACCCAACAAACCAACTTACTAATTTTGGGATGATTTATTTCGTTTCTTTTCTATCTTATCTTATTTATCTCTGACTATGTCTTAATTACTGTAGACATTATTCCTATGTTCTTCTCGACTTCCTAAATTCATGACACTTTTATTTTATGTTATTTTACCATTTTATCACTATTTAAAAACCCTCGTATGACGTATGTATATTCCTTCAATTACGGCGACGGTATGGTATGGTGTACATTGGTTCGGTCAGCAAGATAGTTTAGTCTTCTCTTCTCCTTAAACGGAATAAGATGGAATTTCAGTCTGATTCTCGAACATCTACATCGCCATGAGGTGTTCCCGTTTGGATTAATTATTTCTTGGATATATCAAAAATAACGATATATAAGCATTAGCTTTCCTTTGGTAGTTATTAGCAACATCGCAATGTGCGTGAAAACATTTCTTAACAGCACAAACAGACTCCTCTTTATAATCATTCTTAGTAACACCGTCTTTAGTAATCATCATCTTTGATTAATATCTACTTTGTATATTTATTCAAATCTTTCATTAATAAATGAGATTATAAAATTTATAATTTTTAATTTCTCGAAATTTAATTGGGTAAAAATACATTAATTAAATTCTTATATAAACATTAGCTTTCTAAACCACTTTAACTTAGGAGTTAACTCGTTCGCGCTAAACTGGCAAAACTGTGCAGAAACGAGTTAACTCGCTCAAGCGCACTAAACTAGCCAAACAAACGCAGAGGCTTCGTGGGTTATTTCGTACATTCCCGATACGTGATTTTTCGCGATTCGGCTAAATTTCGACATGAAAATTATAGTAAAAATTTTAATTAATTTTATATTTTTGTAATTTTCCTGCCAAGACAAGGTTCTAAACTGTGTTTCTTTACAAAAAATGATTTTTTGACCGTTTTTTCAAAAAAGAATGTGCGTTAAGGGGTTAACTACATTAAATCTAATTCAAAAACTTTTAGTTAATTAGTATTTAAAAATTAATCTCATTAGATTTAAATAATTTATCAATAACATTGAATCCCACCAGGATAGGAAACTCACCAATCTAAACAACATACAAACAACAAACTTACAACATTCAGAAATTTCCCTCACAGTGATAATACCAAATGTAATACCCATTTAATGTTTTATAAATAAAACAATTAATTAAACAAGGTAAATATAGGGTTGCCATTTTAGGTTAGGTTAGATGTTTTTGATTCTCAATTTAAAATGAAAAATTCTCAATAAAAACTTGATTAAGTCTGACATGATTAAATGTGATCCGATAAAATGATTAGCGATTATCTGTGAATATATTAAATGGCAAAACGCCATTCGGTGTATCGCCAGATTACCTCTTCTTTAGAACAACAAATGTGCATCCATCAAAAACAATGACTATTTTCCCTTTTTGATTTTTAATAAGAGGAAATTGCAAGATTCAAATTTAAAATTAAAATCCTTTATCGTTTTTTATTTAACATTTTTTATTTAAAATTATATGATCTAATCTTTGCCTTCTTACGATAGTTCTAGAAATGTTGTGTTTTAATTTATTTTGTAATTTATTTATATAGGTGTTGGGTTTCTCGTACTTCTCGTCGGGTAACTTCTCTCATTGCTCTGTATCGGGTCACTCTTCTTCCATTTCCATGTTCGTATACTGGTTTGGGTTTTTGTTTTCTCGCTCTGTACTTTGCATTTTTTTAGTTCTTTAATCTGATTGTAGTTTCGCTGTATTTCTTTATTAGTTCCTTCGTGATAAAGAATGAATGTCCAGTCGTTAATAATTCTCTTGATAATAAACGCTCCGATATATTTGCATTCAAACCTCTGTGCTCTTTTGGTTCTTAAACATTACTCTCTGTCTTATTTTCAATCTTGTACTCCATCGGTTCTTATCATATCTCACTTTATCTTTTTCGTTCTGTTTTCGTGCATTTTTCACGATGTTTTCGTATATAATTTTTATCTTTCGTCTCATTTCATTCACGTACTCCTCTGTGCTGTGATATTCCGTGTCTATCAAGGATTCTGGGTAATTGAAATCGATCCGTGGTCTGTGTCCGAACAGTACTTCATATGGAGAGTACTTCGTCGTTTTTTGTTTTGTCGTTCGTATTCCAAGTTCTACGAACGGTAGTGCTTCACTCCAGTCAAGAATTTTTCTTTCCTCCATTTCTGCACTATTCATAGGTTTGTATAGGTCTTGAACAATCTTTCTGTTAATCCATTACTTTGTGGATAGTATGGTGAGGTATGTATATTTTCGATTCCCAGTGCTCGGCAGTGTTCAACAAATAAATTCGAGGTAAAATGAGTACCCCTGTCGGAATGTATTCTTTCCGGGATACTGAATTTGGATATCCAGTGGATCCATAACTTTTTAATCACCTCTTCCACTGTTATTGTCTTCATCGATATTATACATATATATTTGGAGAAGTAGTCAATGACCCCGAGGATGTATCGGTATTCTTTTCTTATACTGATAAAAGGTCCCTGTGATATATATTCCAATAACTTCGAATGATTTTTTGGTGACCGAACTCTGCAACGGTGCTCTGATTCTTCCATTTATGTCTTTGTTTCGAATGCAAGGTGTGCACTTACTCAGCGTTTCTTTTATGTCATTCGCCATTTTTGACCAATAATATTTTCTAGAGATAGCTTCGATAGGTTTTTTATAATCCTGGGTGGCCCAATTTTTGGTGGTGGTTCCATATAATAAAGATTTTGGTCGTTATCGACGAATTTTGTTGGCTCTTCTTCATCTTTGATAAGATCG
Organism: Girardia tigrina; assembly: GCA_001938485.1. Lineage (NCBI taxonomy): Eukaryota > Metazoa > Platyhelminthes > Tricladida > Dugesiidae > Girardia > Girardia tigrina. The sequence continues at coordinate 16,426 of MQRK01254345.1, forward strand.
ATTGCTTCTTCGAGTGATTTTTGGTTTAAAAAGATGGACGATCGTTGCCATTGTCCTATATGTCAAGCCTTCCAAAAAGGCTTCAATCATTATGTCTTCTTTCATTTCCTTTATTCCCAGACTTCCTATGCGTATTCTTTTGGCATAGTCACTGATGATTTCGTTTTTTGCTTGGGTAATTTCGAACAAAGGCCTGATGTTGCTTATTTTGAACACTTTCTTCTCCAACATTTCTCCAACAATCGAATGATGGTTTGTTTTTAATTAATTTAACTTTGTTTTTAAATTTTTTAGATCTTTTCGATGGCTTCTCAGGGTTTTCCGGGGCGTTTTCCGTTTCTTCTCAAGACTATGGGCGCTTCCTTGTTGATGATCTTCGTCTGTATCCCTTTTTTCGGTCTCTATTGCCCTCAGGTGAGCTTGTATGGTCTTTTCGGGATTTTTGGTTTTAATTAATTTGTTTTTCTCAGCTCACGGTCAGTCTCAACCTCTCCGGCTTTTAAGCACTATTAGGCCTACTCACAGATCCCTTTCAGAATTCACCGCCCTGTTGACGCACGGAAAACATTTAAACGCAACCGGGAATAGTCGAGTTTGACTATTCCCGAATTCCACCAAAATTCTGTGCTCACGGGGTGGTGCAATGAATGGAAGGGGTCAAATGTGCGGTTGAAAGTGTCGATCGTAACAGTTGGGTGTGATATTATTAGTGCTGGATTTTATATGATTATTTTAATTTTATTAATTTAAATTCAAGTGTTTCATGGTATGCTTAGCATCTGAGTTTATTTTGCCCCAATATATTATTTAGATATGTCTCTCCTCTAAGTGTCTCTTACTCACACTTATTAGAGATTCATATCGGACCCCATCAACCCCATCTGGCCCTTTTATCTCGCCAGTGAAGTTGATGAAGTACCTATTGGGTTCTACATTATATTTAAATATATTAAGTCTATGAAAGCTTATGCTACTTCTATTTAATTAATGATTATCTTATTTTTTCCTCAATATGTTTTTTTTATTTGATTACTATATTTCTTATTATAAATTTATCAATTTCATATCAGAGATTAAAGTTAAAAGAACATGAACA
>MQRK01254346.1:0-11201 GCA_001938485.1 Girardia tigrina
TTATAATGCGCTCAAAAATGTGAGGTTTATAAATTATTATAACAATAAAAACTTTTGTTGTATATTTTAAGGAATAAAAATAATTATTTATTTAATATAATATCCTATATAAATTTTGAATCCTTGGAAAATATTTAATTTGTTAATAGTTTTGATCCTTTTATCTTAACAAGTCTTAGTTATATTAATATATAAAAATAAAATAAAATTATTTCTTTCAATTATCGAAACTTGTTAAGATAAGAAAGATTAATAAATATAATAATAATTAATAAATAAGGACATTATCATTATTCAATTCAATAGTATTAAATAATTAATAAAACAGCACTAAAAATATCATTTATGAATAATTAAATTAATCAACAATTAATAATATTACTTTGTATTATCTTTATGATAAATTATTAATTAAAGGTATTTATAAATTAAGTGCGTCTAAAAATTATCTTTGAATGAGAACTTTGATATATTTTGAGCTTAAACTCTTGGCGTGAATCGCTCGAATAGAACAACTCATTAATTATATTATAAAGAATATTAGAAATAACAAATGTTTTCGTAGATAACCTCTTATGAAGATCAAAATCAAGTGTTATTCTTGTCTGAATAAGTTCTTAAAACATTGTATTAATTTTCAAGTCACATTTAATAAATTCTGTTCGTTTAAAGAAGATGGATATTTATAAGGATTCACTCTATATGGTTATCTTCCTTGTTAAAGGGTAATTGACATTTTCAAAGAAACCTGTAATAGTAATTATAAAACAAATTAATTCGTTTGTTTAAATATACTGTTTGTCATAATAAATAAAAGATATAAATTCGAATTCAGCATTTTGATTTACGATAACAATTGGCATCATCAGCAGGATAATCCGATTTCAATGGAGAATCTCGAGAAGATGGAGTTGTCAGATCTGAACAGGCTTCAAGATTGGTTTGAAAGGTTCGAGATATACTCTTCAATCAATCAAAAAATTACCCCAGAAAACAAGACTGCACATTTCTTAACAATGATCGGAAAAGAAGCCTATTACCTTGTTAGAAATCTGGCATATCCAGAATCAGTCTCAAAGAAATAAGCTCAATCTATATATGCACTTCTACGAGAGCCTCTTCTTCCCGCAAACTACGAGATCAATGAAAGGACCAAATTCCATAGCATCATCCGACATCCAGATGAGAAATATAAAGAATTTTTACTTCGGATTCAAATTCAAGCTTCCAAATGCAATTTGGGGAATCATTTGGAAATTCAAATTAGAGACAGAATTACTGCAGGAATCAACAACACTGAAATTCAACAGAAGTTATTACGACAGAAGGATCTCACGTATCACAAAGCCCGCAATATCGTATAAGAATATGATGATTTATGCAATTCAACAACAATACCAGTTCTTCAAGTGAGCAAAGATGGCAAATACATCAGAATAATATTCTCAAAACAGATTCTCCGAATATAAAGAAACATCAGATCAATCTAATACCCGGATCAAAATCGGAATTTGTCAGTCTTGTGGAGGTAATCATTTTCGCTATTCATGTAAATTCAGAAACGCAATCTGTCATCAGTGCAAAAAGGAAGGACATATAGCAAAGGTTTGCAGAACCGGAAGCACATCAATTCATCCAAAAGCAATAAATGCTTCAGATGAGAGCTCAGACACAGAAATGTTATAATTTTCTATCGATTCAACTCTACACATACATGAGGAATTGAGCTTCGATAATGGAACAAGCCATCAGTTTATTCTGGATACCAAAAGTCCTATCAACTTTATGCCAATTCGCCTTCTAGACACTCTGAAATTGGGAAAAAACAGTCTCTATCGTTAACTTCAGTCACAATACGCGGAGTATTAGGTTACAAACTTCACGTATATGGAAAATGCTCGTTAAACGTATTGAAAAATGGAGGTAAGATATCTTTAAATTTCTATATTACAGTAGATGGACCAAGTGTACTCGGGCTGGATGGATTAAGGAAGATACAGATACAGCTCTCTTTAGCTCTACAGTCAAATTCAGCAACTATGCCACTTGCAGGAGATTTAAAAAGCCTCATATATACGTGCAGCAAAGTGAAAGGTGGTATCGAATTTCCACCAATTGCAATAAAAAATTCATCCAATCCAATCAAACTCAAGCCTCGATCGATGGCGTTTGGCATACAGGAGTCAGTCAAGAAGGAATTAGACCAATTAGTTCTTGAAGAGATAATCCAATACGTCGAATCAAGTTCATAGGCAACCCCTATCGTAATGCCTCTGAAACCAAACGGTCAACCAAGAATATGTGGAGATTATCGAATATCCATCAATCTACATTTAGAACAGACAACATCAATTACACCATCGGTTGAAGAAATGTTCATTAATTTGAAAGGAAACTTATTTTTTTCACAAATCGACCTCAGTCAAGTGTTTCTTCAGATACCACTAAACGAACAAACAAAAAAGTTGACCACCATCAGTACTATGTGGAGACTTTATCAATATAACTTTCTAACCCTTTTGATTATCAGTATCTCAAAATATTTTTCAGATAACAATTAATGAAGTTATTAATGGAATTCAAGGAGTCAGAGCATATCAAGACGATCTTATTGTTTTCAGAAAATCCTCAGATGAACACAGACGGAACCTGAAACAATTACTTGAGAGACTAAAACAATTCAATGTGAAAATCAATGCGTCCAAATCAATCTTTGAGGTTCAAAAAATTAAATATCTAGGCTAGATTGAATTGACGGAAACGGTATAACTCCACATCAAGAAAGAATCCAACCAATAATTAAAGCTCCAAAACCAACAACAATGAATCAACTAAAAGCATTTCTAGGATTTATGCAATATTACAGTAAATTTATATCTCATTTTTCGACCATTGCAGAACTGCTATTCGAAATGCTCTCACAGAAACAATTCATGTGGAATCCGAAGGAAAATCAGGCTTACGAAAATCTTTTATCATAAATAATTTCGAGCATGATTCAAAGATGGGCTTTAGATATAAGTTCATATGATTATGATATTGAACACCGTCCTGGGTAAAAATATCTCAAGCAGATTACACATCTAGATATTTATACCAAGAGCAATCAGGGAAATAAGGAAGTATTTGTTTTATTAAACCATTACCTATTGACAGGAACTTATTGATCACCGAAACAAAAAAAACGCTTATGCTCCGATATTATCAGCGTTCAAAAATGGATGGTCAATCACCACAAAGAAACGATTTCCTGAATTATATGAAAAACGTGAAGAAATATCTGTACAAACCGATGGAATCATTATGATTAATGATCAAATACTCATTCCTCCATGCTGCCGATAAGAGATGCTAAATCATCTGCATAAAAGCCATCTCGGAAGAGATAAAATGAAATCATTAACCGGATTAATATGTTGATGGCCAGAAATTTATCATGATATTGTCAACTTCGTGAGAAATTGCAAGAGATGTGCAGTAAAGCTTAGTAATTACAAGAATTGGAAACCATGGCCGACAACAATGTACCCTATGCAAAGAATTCACGCAGATTATTGTGGTCCGTTTTTGGGAAAATTCTATGCTTTAGTAATAGAAGTCTCATTCATTAAATTCCCAGAAGTATTCTTAACACTAAATGCTACTGCAGATTACACAAAACAATGTTTACAAAATGTTTTTTCTAGAGAAGGAATAGCTAGTTACTGACAATGAAAAGCATTTTTCTTGTCAAAATCTACAAAACTGGCTTAAAACAAACGGGTGCACTCCTGTATTTACAGCTCCCAGAAATCCACAATCCAACGGATAAGCGGAAAACTTCGTTAAAACCTTAAAAATTGCTAGTAGTGTAATAAATCCGACAAATTTCTAAGAATTAAATGTTTCCATTGATAATTTTTTGTTGCAGTATAGAAACGCAGTTCATTAAACAACAAAGAAAATCCATGCAATAATGTTTAAAGGAAGAACTCTTCGATATTTCGGAAATATCGATACAACAGAAATCATGTTTTACAGAGGCAAAGAACAAATTCCAACAGACGGTATCATTCTAAATCACATTGGAAGTCGAATGTTTCGAGAAGACGGAAACTTACATCGTAGACATTTGGATCAAATACACATTTCAAAATCGCAAGATGAAACAAAGAATTTAAACAATACAGAAGCCCAATCCCAATCGACAAATAAAGAAGACGAAGAATCTGAACCACGAAGAATTCAAAGAGAACAAAAACGTCCAAAATACTCAAGGGACTTCGAAACTTAAAGAGGGAGGAACTGGAATAGTAATTATTAAACAAATTAATTCGTTTGTTTAAATATAGTGTTTTTCATAATAAATAAAAGATGTAAATTCGAATTCAGCATAAATCCGAATAATTCTAAGATTCACATAAGTTTAGTGAATTCACATATGTTCAGTGCAGTCTCTAAGTTTCCCAGGCGACTGACCGACGGTAGCAGAGTCATGTCTCATTTAGAAATGCAGCTGTTCGTAATGGGCAAATTTTAGTAATAACTAGTTTATTGGTACTGTTTGTTAATAAATAATCGTATCAGTAAATCCCAAAATAAATCAAATTTAAAAATTAATTATATTTTAAAAATTATATTGTTCGTCAAAAATACTTTGTTGCAGCAAAAAAAAATATTTATTAAGTTTAGAGGGAAGATTAAATATTGATTTAGTTTGTGGAACAATTTTCAAATAATATTTTTCTTTACATGATAAAGTTGTTATATTTACTGAAGCTATATACAAAATATAACTAGTAAATATTGGCAGCATAAACACATAAAAATAAAATACAGCATTAAAAGTCTCGACAAATACTTATCAGTCAACCATGTATGGACGCAAGTGTCATATTAGAAGAACTGGTATTTCAAACTAGTCATCCTTGTACCAAAAATGATTTTTAATGATATACCCTTGTCGGTTTATATAGAAAAAGACCATTTTTATGGAATCAACTTGGTCTCCGTTCCCCATTGACCATGATTCCGGATATTATTTTATTCACTTGGAGAAAGAAAGTCGACAGCTAAATAGTTTTACAGTATCGGCAATCAAAATTTTCGATAAAAAAAATTGATAGTAAAAATTAAATTGAAAAACACTAATTCTTTAACAAAATATCAGTTCGTTCGACAAAATAATCCTAATTTGTTAAGAAAGTTGTCAGACAAAAATAGATTTAATAAAAAAAATTCTAAAGGGACAAAAATATTTTTCAAAATTTTTTAATAAAACAAAATTGTCATTCGAAATTTGAATAGGTACCAAATTCAGTTTCATCAAAAAATCGTGAAATTGCAATTTAAAAATCTCTCGATATTTCGTCATCTCACAAGGCTCGCTTTGAATGGTTAACAAATCAGATTGAACCAATCGAATCCAACTGTTTCTTCCCATTTTTATCCATTTAGCTAAATACTTTTCAATACAATCACACTGACTCGATTTGATGAATTACTAACAACAATAATAATAACTATTGTTCATTTTGAAAATGAACAACACTAAAATTATGTGGAAAGAATATTGAAGAACATAGAAAGGTTTATGATTCTAATATAAATATAAACATCAATAACTTCGAAATTTTGTGCATTCATTTTAATAATTATTGAGAGAGGGTTAACTGTGAAGCATTACATATTAGATCTTTTGATCCTAAGATTAATGTCCAAGAGGAAGTCTCAACAACCTTATTGAGTTTGTTTAGATATCATAATTACTCGATGTTTGCGTAAATAAGAAAATTTAAATTCATATTTTCTTGATAACTCGACTGTTATACCGTCGAAATTAATTGTCGATAAAAATAAAAATTTGTGTCTAAAATGGCGACTTTTTATTCTTTTTATTATTCTTTTTAATTAATTTTTAAATTTTATGATATTAATTATTATATAATTTATATACAGATTTTATATATATTCAAGAAAAGCATGAACGATTCAGTGATCATGTCATTCTCCGACAATTTAACTTTATACTTTCATTCACGACTAATTTAAAATTATAAAATCTCCGTTTGTAAGAAAATCGTTTAATTTTGAAGTATCTTAACTTATTTTAAATGTTTATGTTAGGAAGATTTATAAAGTATGTATGATAGTGAAAATGCTGTTGCATGACTCTCGCCTCCTAAATGTCTTCAGGGTATCACCTTTTTATACGGATAAAATAAAACCATAAAATATAAATACAAAAATCTCTAATATTATCAAATGTGATAAAAATTGTTTTGAGATTTTATGATTGATTAAATTCTAAATATCGAGAATTATTACTTGGAATAGAATATGTCTATGAAAATAAATTTACAAGTCTACCAATTCTGTGATTATGGTCTTGGCGGTATCTCGGTTCGATCCCGCTGCCGAACGATTAGTTTTTTTGTGATCACTTCTGGTTGAAGTGATTGGCCGGTCCTCTGAAAGTCGGCCTGTTCTCCCGATCGCACCCAGACAGTGGGGGTGCACCGGTCCGTTAGTCGTTTCCAGCAAGTTTCAAAAAATGTGCTTAATTCAAAGATTAAGATAAAATGACACGATAAGTGACACGTACTCAGACTCTCGTTGTAGGTAAATGGAACTATAACTGTTGAAGAAACACATTTGAAATTTAAGATCACAGACTTTCCTACTAGGGGGAATTTCAAATGTTCCTTTCATAACTGTATAAGGTCTCCCAAATATAGCCAGAGCTATCCAGAATCAAAGAAACAGGAAAACTAAAGAGATATCAAAATATTAAGCAATCCATATGAGACATATTGGCCCTCTAAAGAGTCTGAAGACTCAATACCAGTGAAAGAGAGAGGAGGCAAGTTTTTAACTATTTGGATATATTTTTGGCAAAGAAAATATTTTTCTTTACATAATTAAATACAGTTTTGCACCTAATTAGTATTTATGCTTTACTAAAAGCAAAAACTGTTATTTCGATTAGATTTAAATTCTTTTGTGCCTAAATAGTATATAAATAAAATATAGTTATGTACAGCAAACAAGTATCCAATCTCCCTCTTTCTTATCATGTTTTATTTTTAAATATCTGATATAATTTGTATAAAATAAAAGTTCAAAAATAAATTTAATTAAACTTACACATTTTAGTTGGAATATGTTACATTTATACGTAAAAAATATGCTTCTATGTCAGATGTCTCTCACAGGTTAATAAAATTGTGGACTCCAAAATCTTGGAGCCTTCCCTCGTTGGGGGGTGGGTTTCATGCCTTACGTGTTATACAGGAATTATATAAAACGCCATTGCTTCAATATAATAAACTTCAATCTTTCATGTTATTCTAACAATTGTTAAACATCTGTTTTTAAAACTTCATTTTATAATTCATTGTAATTTTGTGATTGATTTCACATTGGTGTCGACAAAAGACCAAAAATATACGTAAATAAAAACGAAAATTATTTAAAATTTAATAGTTTTTAAAATTAATTAAAAAAATTTAATTATTTACTTTCAAATTTTTTTTAAAAAAATAGTTTTTATAATTATTTTTGAAAATTTTTCTGATAAAATAAATTGAATCTTTTAGAAAAAAACCCAAAAATAAAATTAAAAATATAAATAGAAAAATAATAAAATAATATTTTTCTGAATAATTATTACGTACGATCTTGTTGGAATATTTACTTATAATTGAGCGCTTAATTCAAATAAATTTTATTTAATTATATTTTGTCCAATAGAATTTATTTATCAATTATAATTTGCATTAATTCAATTTACTAATAAGTTTATTTTATTATAAATAAATAATAATACTAATTATTTTAATGTTTATAATTGAATATTAAAATAAATCAACAAATAAATAAATGTATATTTGATTTAATAACCAAAAATAAAGGAATTATTATTTTTATGAGCACAAAATATTTTTTGTTTCATGTTTAAAAATATTAAAAATTAAATATTGAAAATTGTAGGACTTTAAATAATTTAAATAATTTAAAATGAAGTAACAAATTTCAACAAAAAATAAAATATTTTACAAATAAAATGAAAACGTTAAAATAATTTTTAAGTAATATAAATTTTTTGTTAATTTAATTAAAATATGTTTATACAATGGAATGAAATAAGTAAAGTTTAAATAATTTTAAATAAACATAAAAGGTTTTTTAATTTTTGTTAAAAACACTTTAAATTAAATAATAAATATTAAGAATTAAATAAACACTTAAATTCTGAACAGAATGATATTTTAAAATATGAATAACTTTAAGATATTGAGAATTATAAATTTATAGTAAAATAATATCAATTAAAACATTTTAAAGTATTTATATTATTTGTATTGGGTTGTTGCATAAGTTCCCGCAGTTACATGAAACTATTTGTTCTACAAAGACTTTTTGATGTTCGGCAAAGTGTTATATACCATTAGAAAGCCCGTGCTATACTCTACAAGATTAAATTAATCGTTTTTGTCTATATTATTTTTTTGTATTTTTTTAGAATCGTCAAATGGATTGTCAAGTCGACAAAAAATGGCATTTTCGACAGCTCCTTCTTTTCGCCTTTAATCGAGGTCAAAAAGCGAGAGAAGCTACTAGAGATATTTGTGTCGTGTATGGAGATGAACTATAGCTGAGAGAACTGCTCGGGATTGGTTTACCATATGCAAACATGATAATTTCGATCTCAACGACGCTCTTCGTTCCGGAAGACCAGTCGAGATGGACGACGACCAACTTGGGAATCTTTTGAAGGAAGATGGCCACCAGGCATGCAGACAATTGGCCGAAAAGATGAATTGTGACTTTGCGACAATGTCCCGCCACCTTCAGTCGATGGGTTTCACTCAAAAGCTTGGAGCTTGGGTCTCGCACGAACTCACCCAAAAACAGAATGATATGTGGCTTTCCATTGCTGCTCAAAATCTCGCTCGACACCAAGGAACCCATGGCCACAGGCAACGTTTCTTATACAAAATCGTCACTGGAGACGAGAAATGGTGCCCTACATAATTGATCTTATTACATAATTGATTGAAGTGTCATTATTTTTGCTGTTAAAATTTTATGATTTCATTAAATATATAATTGACTGAGTCATTATTTTGATTGTTAAAATTCTTTGATTTCTTTGAAAATAAATGTTTAAAAAACGGCGGGAACTTATTCAACAACCCAATAGTTAAATTATATAGATGTTAAAATTTGTTTTTAAACTAAATCAGATAAAATATTGAAATGTTCTCTTGTAAAATTATTGCAATTTAAAAAAATAATAAATTCAATTCGTAGAAAATTTTAATAAATAACATATCGGTATATATAATTAAGTATTTTATATATAATCAATCTGGTCAAAAAGAAAACAAAAGAAAAGCTCCTCAAAAAAATTATTTGAATAATTGTTAATTGTTATAAAAATAAAGTTTTGTGTTCTTATGAATTCAATTATTGACCACGAATCCAAAAATATCATTATAGTCTTCTTATTTAGATAGGACGTTTGAAGCGGAAAAAAAGGAAAGAAAGTTGAATTGACCGAACATTTTTCAAGCCGAAAGAAACATCTATTTGATTAGTGTCGAGTTAAAAGGTCCTGAAACAGTAACTTCGACCCAATGCACTTGTGGCTCCATCAAACTAGTCATGGTGAAACAAAAAGATTCTTCAAGCGAACATTACGATTGAGTGATTTTCGTGTTTTACAATAAAACAGACAATCAATTCTTATGAACAGAAGACAACATTTTTATTTTAAAATTTTAAAATAAAATCAATAAAAATAAAATACCATGTACTCACTCACTGACTCGATGTACTCATTTACAAGTAAACGGAGTGTGTTTGATGTGAGGTTGACCGCATGATGCTGTGAGGATCACTAAGAATGATAGTGACTGGTATAGCAAAGGTACACAATTGCAGAGAAGCATTAATTATACGAGAGGCGAATAGTGACTTGTGACGAATATATACGAGCACTTCATCTACTGTTCGATCGACTTCAATCTCATTACGCGAGTACGTGTCTATAATTAAAAGCATATAGACAACTGCTGACCATAAAGCTAAGTTGCCCTTTTGAAAATTCATCCAACATACAATGAATGTGTGTGTGTCACTAAATGAATAAACATAGCGCCATAACATAACATTGAAAGAAATATATTTGCAACCAGAGGGGTGAAAGTAAATGCTGATTAGTCAAATTGCTAAGACCCATATATTGCCGGGCCCTTGATTGCTCGATGACCACCCATGAACCTGAAGCGCTAAGCATAAGCTTGTATATAATGGAGTGCACCCAAGAACCAACGACTATGGTCCACTTTTTTAAGAAGAAGTTTGCGATAATGTACAAGATGTTGATTTGCTAATATCTTTCAATATCTTTCATTTTGCTAATATCTACACGACAAATTAGCACCGAACTATTTCGTTAATATCAATCAACAACATAAACGCTATAGGGCGAATTTTAGAACAATAATTTAGCGAACAGGTTGACTTATACAGTTGGTATAAGTCACAAAAATAAATTTAATGTTTATTTAATATTGAAATATTATAAATAATTAATTGGCAATATTACCTTCTTAATCAAATGGCACATAGATGAAAGATAGACAACTAAGAAACAATTTTAACCCTCGCAAATTAACTGAACAAAATTGAAATAATTATTTTTATAATGAAAACTTTTTTTCAAACTGTCAAAGAAATTTCATTTAAAATTTAATTCAAACGAAATCGAAATTTAAAAAATTATTAATGGAAAATTTATTTTCAAAAATGGAAACGAAACGCGAGTGATATAATGAGTTCTTGGAATGGGCATTCAACTCGAATTTTATATTAATTAATTCTAATATTAAGAGGATCTGATTATATTCGCACTCCGCTTGAAACATTAAAATCTGGATTAAATATATATTGTCAAGAGACTTTTGATAGTTTTACTTCTTTTTTACTCTCAGGACGACAGGTAGTTTTTGTGAAAAAAAGATTTTTAAGCTTTTCAACATAAAATTAAAAAAGTACGAAAACTGACTTTTTATTAGACTGTATTCTAATTATATATATGTAACAACGAATCACAAATCTATTAAAATTTATTTTTCACTAACTATACTTTCAAAATAGATATTATTTAAACAAATAATTATCTATATTTTTTCATGTTAAATATTTCATTTAAG
>MQRK01254352.1:2883-16197 GCA_001938485.1 Girardia tigrina
ACAAGATAAATACCATATCCTTTTTAACACTTTGAATGCCAAGCCAAAATTAGGGTTAAGCTATCATATATCACTAGTAATCATATTTGATATCCATGGCAGTTAGAAAATCCAAATACCCAGGAAACCGAGTATTTATTTTTTGAAATACCCGGGTATTTCGGGATGAAAAAATTCAAGTTCAAGTACACTATGTTTTGTTACTTTATTTTTTAATACAAGAATAATTAGAAAATATAAGTATAACATATATTTTAATATAAGAGCATATAAGTTTTCATTTATAATTTATTTTTTATTCAAAAAATTATATTTGAGGAATACAAGCCCGTCTAAAGTATCCATCTTCAACTGGTTTCGAATTTTTGTAAATGTTGAAGTTACCGAAAATACTCTTTCGCTTACTGACGAAGTAGGTTGAATATAATATTCCATTTTCAATGTTTTTGGCCTTCTTCGAGGAAAATGGATGATTTTCATTTGTGTCAACTTTTTTCTTTAATAAGGTAATGTTGTGCAGTTTTAAATGATTAATCATTCCAGTGGTATTGTATCCATGACGCTGAATGATGGTTTTGCATGTATTACAAATTGACTCAGATTTTTATTTTTTTTTGTAAAATGTTTAAATACCTCTGACATTGTATGGACAAATGAATTACTAAATAAAATATCGCTTAAAATTAAAAATTTTAAATTATAAATGTATACAATAAAACAAAACAATAAACTCAGCGAAAACAGAAAAAAATTAGATTTAATAAATATTCTTTGTTATTTTAAACAAGAAAAACTTTCTTAAAAACTTATTTTTCACGTATTTTCCTATGTCAAATAAAACGCAAGATCTTGAATTTGAAATATTAAAAAAAATCCATGGTATTTAGCAGTGGTATTTCGATATTAAAAATATATAAAAGAAAGGTTTTACCCTATTACTACTGATAATTTTAGCAAAATAAAATGAATTTGCTGTTTAGTAAAAAAATAACAAAATTTTAAATAAAATTATCATATTAGTTTGTGTATATATTGCTTTTAATAATTTTTCGTTTATATTTTAGGCCTTTAAACATGCATTTGGCTTATGTTTATTAAACAGTAATTTGGGAGTGTAACTTTTTTTTCAAATTGTTTATTCTTGTTTAATTTTGTTTGTCAATTTAACATGGATTTAGTTGTATGTTTAATCAGCTTGTTTTTTTCTAATAATTTTCGACGAAAAAGAACAATTTTTAAAAGATTAGAAAAAAAGATTGAAGAATAAAAAGGCATAAAAATCAGGGTTTAATCAATGTAATACTCGACATTCGAGTATGGATTCCCTAATGGCAGTCAAAGTGTTAATGGCGAAGCAAAGAACTTTTAAAACCGTCAGATACATAGTGGAAAGCAAATTTCAGCAACCCACCAGTTGAAGCCATGGAACCTATAGAATACTTCCATATGTTCTTTAGGCAAGAGTTATTCAGTTACATTGTTGAGTAAACTAATATGTTAGGAATACAGAAAGGATCCAGTTTTCGTACAGATGCAAATGAAACCGAACAGTATATTAGAATACTGGTTAAGATTAACTTAGTAAACAAGCCACGACACAAGATCAACTGATGCAAAGAACTCCGTTTTCCAGCAATTACTGATATCATGAATCACAATAGATTCAACCAACTTAATAGATACATTAACTTCAATGACAATACCAAGACCGTGACTAACCGTGACAATGCAAACTGAGACAGATTTGTAAAAGTTCGACCGCTTCTTAACATGATATGTGAAGTATACCTGAGATTTGATTCAGAGGAGAAAATAAGTATAGATGAACAGATTATCCCATTCAAGGAAAATAATTCTCTCTCCCGAAGAAACCAAAGATGTAGAATTTCAAAGTATTGGAACACTGCGGTGTAAGTGGAAATAGTTATGACTTCTGCGTGTATGATGGGAAGAGTACCAATGTTTAACATATATGTTATTACCAGTCTGGGGATGTTGTTATCAAACTTTATGAATTCTTGCCATCAGGACAAAATTTCAAGCTATATTTCGAAAACTGATTCACATTCCTTGAACTCCAATTTCATTTGAGCATTCATGGTATATGGTCAGTCGGGACAGCGCGATTGAGAAGGTGCAATCTGAAAACGGAAAAGGAACTGAAGAAGACATGATGAGGGTCAGCCGAGATGTCAGTTGATGCCAACTCTGGCTTGGTCATTGTAAGGTTGTTGGATAACTCTGCAATAAAGTTGTCCTCCACACATACTGCCTTGGAACCAATGACCAATATAGATGTAAACTGTCCAGCAATAGTTAAAGAATATAATGAACAAATGAGAAGCATAGATCTTTTCAACATGCTAATGTCATTGTACTAAAATGACCACAAAAGTATCAAATGATACAGACGTATTTTACTATTGACTATGAATGTCGCCACAAAAATGAATGGTTATTGTATCGTCGACATTGTCAGCAGCTATATGAACCAGTCAGACTTCAGTATGATCTTATGTACTTTATGTTGACTTTAAGTGAACCAATCTTCTATCACAATAGATTTTCACCAATAGCTATTCGTAAATAAACTTGATCCTAAATGAAATATTTACCACGTAGTTTGTTAGACGTCTTTGAGTACAAATGAGGCTACCATAACGAGAGACCAAGATGCAAACCATTCTAACAGCGAAGTAATTCTTGCTTTGGGGAATGTGAATAATTTGATTAATTATACCGAATGCAAAGGATTTACATTACAGGATATTCTGCTACTACGGAACATAAGAGAGAAGATTTTGGTGAAATTTTGATGAAATTAAAGATTCCTAAAACTTTTCCTTTATCGTTATGATTAATCGTTACGTTAGTGTTCACTGTTCATTGTTTGGTTTGATTGTTTTGTTTAACGATTTTTTCCTTATCATGAAGAATATTTTCAATAAATTTGTGTTGCTTGTTTTGTCAAAAATAATTTTTTCTTGTACTTTTGTTCGAAAAAGCGATATTTCTAAGAATTGCATTTTCATATTGCAAGTAAAACTCTAAAAAACGAAAAAACCCACATTTGTGCGAGAGTGGGCGCCGGACTTGCGTAATAGGGGCACTCTGTCGTTAGGGGGCGGAATTCGGGTCGCGGAGGGGGACAATATTGTATCTCACTCGATAACAACTCAGAAAACCAAGTACCCAGCGTCAGAAAGTATGCACACAGTGCACACATGTCGGATAATTGGGAAAGTTGAAGAGAAAGGTATGAAGGTAGTAAAATCGTTTTTTCGCCATAATCAGTGGAAAACACCAGCTGGACCTACCCGGCGACGAAGAGGATGGAGTTACTGGATTACTTTCTTGTGCATTCAGAAAGTATTAACAAGATCAAAGATGTACAATATAAGCATCTTTATGACTGGGGATTCGATCACAATTGCGTAGTCTTATATCTAAAAACTTAGCACACTTACTCATTTTCAATGACAATAAATGATAATGTGAAAATTTGATCAAAAAAACTTTTTAAGGTCTAAAAATTAAAACAAAACGGTTCAATCAGAGTTCCTGAACAATATTAATTGCAAAAGATCTACTATTAAATTATGAGTAGTTTATATTACGCAAAACATAAATTGAAAAATAAATAGTCTACTAAAACTACTTAAAGACTAACTAGTTAATCAAAAAAATATTTTTTATATCCATGCTTTATGCGAGTAGAACTCTGCTTGGCCAACAGAATTTTTTTTCATTTTACAGTATTTTTTAAAATATTTTTTTAATTAAAATTTTGTTTGGCCAAATAGAGTTTGGTCTTCAGAAAAAATGAATATAAAATGTTTTTTGATTTATTAGTTACATTTAAATTCTTTAAAAAGTTGCCGTATATATTATACAATGCGATTAAATTATTAAAATAAAAAAGAAATTACAACACAAATAAAGTTGGTAAAAATGATTAAAGATTGTGATTAACACATGTCAAACGTCGATTTTTTAAAAAATACTTTAACAACTATCTATTAATATCTATTAGCAAATATCAGATTATTTATCAAAAAGTATGAATGAAAATTTATCATTAGTTATACAAAGTTCTAAACTCATGAATGTATGAGAAAAGTTGTAGTCTCAATGTATAAAATAACATGATTTTAATACGCAAATATATTTCCATTATTTAGTTAAATTTAAATGTTTCAAAACAAACTATTTCAATATTTACACTATTTCAATAATTTCACAAAAAAATAATGTTTTCAATAACAACTGAACTAAATTTTGGTTTGGGCCGACAAAGCTCGACATTC
This sequence comes from Girardia tigrina, assembly GCA_001938485.1. Lineage (NCBI taxonomy): Eukaryota > Metazoa > Platyhelminthes > Tricladida > Dugesiidae > Girardia > Girardia tigrina. The sequence goes on from MQRK01254352.1 coordinate 7,191, forward strand.
AGTATTTCTTCCAATATGTTCAAACAATATTTTCTTGATACTTTTAACAAACTAAATCTTTTTACTGTACTTCGAAGTACAGCAAGCGAAGAAAAATATTTCATCTAAGAGCACAAATTAGTAATGAACTGAAAATTATGTGAATTTTTCATGACGAAAAAATAGTTAAGATGGTATATATTCATATTAATTGTTATTATTTTTTACTAATATAAATCTTAATATTAAGTTTTTCACAAACGTTTTCAAAAACATATTCTGCATGTTGTACAGCCCTGGATAAAAGAATTGATTATCGGTACTCCTTTTAACATGTCCACCTTATTACAGTTGTACTTACGATACTTCATAATTATACAGATCTTATTGGTGGCCGAAACTATAAGGTAATGGATTTCTTTTTCATGCAGAAAAATTGCCTACTCCTAATACATCACTTTCTGTAAAGCAGGTTTTGACTGAAAAGCGCAATACATTCTTGCATATCTTTCGTATTTGCCTGGTTTAGAACCGTGCGATTTTTCCCAAAAGATAAAAGAACACATTTTGATCAGTTGGTGTTAAAAAGAAGAAAACGGCGGATGAGTTTAAACAGCTTACAGAAATTGATTTCCTTTGACCAGTGGATAACAAGGAAGCAGTACAATAAAAAGAACAATCATTAAATTTGCAATACATACAAATTATAATGAGTTATTTATTCAGTTTCATTATTAATTGATACACCTTATATACTATTAATATATTAATTCTTATTGCAATCAGAGTTATTAATAATTACAAAACTTAATAGCACTTTCAGAATTATTATTCTTGAATTTAAGAACATTGATTAGAACACCAACATCATTAAAGTCATAAAAAATCAAAACTTTTATTAACACAGTATTTATAAATGTATTAATGCTAGAAAAAACTTTAATTGGATTAAATAGAAAAAAATAATTTAAAACAATAATATCATTAATATATATAACTAAATTAGTTTTTCTTAATCTTTTCTAAAGTGCACAACCATGTTGTGAAGAAAATTTTTATAACATTTATCTAAAAAATGAAATACTATTATATTCTTCATATTGTTGTGCCCTATACCTTCAGAACATTGACCTCCACAACAAAGGATTTCTTGTATTCTGAAAAATTAGCATAGTGAAAACGTTTAACATAATATTCTATCCAGTAGTGATTTCATTTTATAATCTTTCTTTTATCATGACGTAGCCAAAGAATTTCAATTGTCTTTTTCTGATGGGCATGATTAATTTTCCTTTTCTATAACAAGGGCGTATCAATACATCTTCATTAGAAATATGACTGGTCCATCATAAGGTGTAAGAATCACCTATCAACTACAAAAAGACTTCTCTCCATTTCTTGTGTAATCGTCTAACAATCTGAGCCATATAAAAGAACATGATAAATCTAACATTTTAGAATTCTTAGGTTTGTTTTCATAGTGATTTTACTATTTATTATTTTATATTATACAGGGGTGGCCATAAGTCGCTTTACCCAGTTTTAATAATAATAAACACAAAATTCTAAATGATTTATAAACAAAAACCAGATAAAATATTTTGTTTTAATAATTATTTATTTAAAAATTTTTAAAATTATTTCATTTTGTTCATTGTTGTTGGCAATATTGGCATGGCACGACAATTAACACTTCAGCAACGAATTTTTATAGTAAAGCATGATAGAAATTCAAAAGCTGTAGCTGCAGCATTTGCAAAAGAGTATCCTAATGACGCTCCTCCATCACGACAATCAATGCATGTTTTGGCTAAAAAGTTTCACGAGACCGGCTCTGTAACCGACAAGAAAAGAAGTGGGCGCCCTAACAATATGAATACCGATGAAAATAAAGAAAATGTTAGAACTTTCTATCAGAATGCGCCATCAACATCTGCAGTTTGTGCAAGTTTGCAGTTGCATATACCACGACCAAGTTTACGTAGAATAATGAAGGACATTGACCAACAATCTTTCTCCAGGAATTTATGTGTGGGGAGGAATACGTTCAACTGGTTTGCTGGGTCCATACTTCTTTGATGAAACGGTCAATTCTCAGCTATATCTCGACATGCTGCGTGATTTTGCCGTACCTCAGCTTGACACAGATAACGACGTTTGGATGCAAGACGGTGCTCCCCCTCATTATGGTAAAAATGTACGCGACTTTTTGGATAACACTTTTGAGATGTGGATCGGCAGGAGAGGAACCACTGTATGACCTCCATGATCACCGGACCTGACACCTTATGATTATTCAATGTGGGGTATCCTGAAGGAACGCTTTTACTCACAAAATGTTCTAACTATATCCGAGTTGAAGGAAAGAATTACTACAGAATTTGCAGCCTTGAACAAAGATAAAGATTTGTGCCGATGAATCTGTCACTCTGTTCAGAGAAGAATCCAGTTGTGTATTAAATCTGAAGGACAACACTTTGAAGATAAGATTTAATTGTTTTCAAGTTTTTGTTTTGAAATTATTATTGTACGCTGATTAAATAAAAGTTGTATCATTTAGAATTTTGTGTTTATTATTATTAAAACTGGGTAAAGCGACTTATGGCCACCCCTGTATAGTCTGTATAAATTTATATTAATTAGCAAAATAAATTGGAAGAAATAAAAATTTTTACAACCGATAACATTTTATAAAGGATATTTTTAATATAAATAAATGCTCTCGAAGCACGAGTTAGGAACCACAGTTCTAATTAATTCTAAGTTAATTCTTAATTAAATAAATTATTATTTTCTTTTATTTTAACAAAAATATAAGTATTTTTAAATTTAATTTACCATTTTAAAGTTTGTCTTTGAATATTCGTATCATCCAATACAAGAATCAACTATCAAGATAGAAAGAAACACCACTGTAATATACAGTCGAAAATATTCGTAATGGAAATTAGATATAAAAAGAGTAAAGACAATGATCAATTTGTAACTTGAGATGGTCAAAAATACCGACACAACTCATTTAATAAAACAATTTATTAAATATTTCTGCGACAGAGGTAGTTCATAAATTGAAAGAAATATTTTCAAATTTTAGAAATTTTAAGTATTATATTAATTTAGAGCGTGGTGTCTCTCCTAATCCATTGGTTGCTTGATGTAATAAATATGATGATTAATTAAAGCTAATTTAATTTAAAATTTAAATTAATTTTGAATAATCTAAATCAATACATTTAATTTTAAAAGAATAAGTTGTATATTTAATGCAATAAATTTTTTAAAAGTTTCAAATGATTTTAAATAGTTTTATTAATTAGAAATTTTAATAATGATTTTCCTAGAAAGGAAATAATTATTTTGGATATTGAAAACATTTATAAAAATAAACCTCAGTTAGTTTTGTAAAAAAAATGTATAAAATGTTGTACCAGTGCTAAACAACTTTTCAAAGTAAGCTAAACATCTTGAAGGCTAAGATAGCTAAATGTACAAGAAAAATTATGATCTTAATCTGTTAAATCACATAACTGGCTAGACATTCCTTTATTTCTTATTAAGTTTACAGTTTCAAAGCATGCCTTGAATTGAACAATTAAAGACAAAATTTTCTCGACACTACACAATGTTAAACCGACAAATAAAATTAACCAAGAATAAACAATTTGAAAAAAAAGTTACACTCAAAAATTACTGTTTAATAAACATAAGCCAAATGCATGTTTAAAGGCCTAAAATATAAACGAAAAATTATTAAAAGCAATATATACACAAACTAATATGATAATTTTATTTAAAATTTGGTTATTTTTTTACTAAACAGCAAATTCATTTTATTTTGCTAAAATTATCAGTAGTAATAGGGTAAAACCTTTCTTTTATATATATATAATATCGAAATACCACTGCTAAATACCATGGAATTAAAAATCATGGAATTTTTTAAATAATTCAAATTCAAGATCTTGTGTTTTATTTGACATAGGAAAATACGTGAAAAATAAGTTTTTAAGAAAGTTTTTCTTGCTTAAAATAACAAAGAATATTTATTAAATCTAATTTTTTTCTGTTTTCGCTGAGTTTATTGTTTTGTTTTATTGTATACACTTATAATTTAAAATTTTTAATTTTAAGCGATATTTTATTTAGTAATTCATTTGTCCATAAAATGTCAGAGGTATGGAAACATTTTACAAAAAAATAAAAATCTGAGTCAATTTGTAATATTTTTTACACTTTTATATGATTAGTTTATTAAAATGCATTGGCCAGTGTTCTAACTCAGGGATGTCTAGAAGGTGAAATATCACCCCAAGTGGATGTTTTCTGTATCTATTTCCTACGTTTAGCATAGTAATGTACAAAAAAAAGCACTCTAACAATATTTATTTTTAATATGTTGGAAATACTTAGATGGAAGAAAAGAAATCGGTGATTTTTTGGGTTAAAACGGAAATAGTGTGGTCAGTAGGTTTAAGCTTTTAAGGGTTATTTTCTTTTTTATAATACATAATTTTTGTTTTTAGTTGGTGGGAATCCCACCAAAAAAATAATTTGTCTAAGCTTTTCCCAGACACAAATCCCACCACCTTAATATTTCTTTTTATTACAGATTATTGAAACAAATCAAATAAAATATTCATTGTCTTAAACACTTGGCACTACATGAGTGCTGTTTGTTTTACCCTTTCAGCATTTCTTGAAAAAAAATAATCTGTAAGAAGAAATTGATTAATCTATTACTGTCAGATAATTAATTTATTTTCCTGCCTGATCATTTTTAATTGTAATAAATAATTTTTTATTATGAAAATGATACAGACTATATCTTAAAACATAAATGTTGGATTTAGAATAAAATGATTTACTTGAAAAAATCAAAACATGAGAAAATACGGAGGTTACAATAAAAAAGCATGAAAATATCAGGTGGTTATAATAATGTGCCCCTCCTCTACTGTAACTATGAAAGTTTTGTGGAGAAATGTCCTGAAGGCAATTTGAGTTGTGATTTCCATAAAAGTATTGGAAATCATATTAGTGTTCTTACTAATTATTATGGAACTAAATAAATTATTTATGAAAGCGGTTATACTTCAAAATATATCCTTATATTCAGTACTTATTTTATATTGGTTCGTTACATGTTGCAAGTGTCGTGTTCCCCTCTCTCAACAACATTTTAGTGGACACAGAGCCCCAATCCGTTTTTAGAGTTCAACGGCAACTCCGATGTACTTCGTATTCCTTTCGATAGTTATTCATTATTTAAGGGAACAGACGCGCCTCCTCCACGCAAATCAAGGAGTTGTGTGTGCTTCGGAGCGCCTTCGGGTTGTGACCAGTAACGAGTATTGCCCGACTGGTGGTTTCAATGTCTGATGTGGTTGATATTGTTTCATATTATTGTTTAAATATTTTATTGTACTAGTTTATTAATTAAACCGGACGAAGAGAGCCTCAAGGAAGTAAATGTCGGTCAATCCGCGTGCCACTCGCATACTGCGGTCGGCCTGCGTCACATCCAATAGGTTCCTCGCCACTGTCAACATTTTTCATCAGTTATCACTTTAATTTGAATTACGAGTGTCGTATTTTAATTTTAAATCTATGCTGACATTATATTGCAGCTCCGTGCCACTTTATGTCGTTTCCGGCCTTTTCGAATTTTGCTCTTAATTCCTGTCATCGCTTTCGCTTAATTATTTTGGAGAAATTTAATGAATAATAATACAAACTCAGAATCACATAAGACAACTAATATTTATTGCCATTATCTATTATACAAATTTTCTTTGTTTGAGTTTTAAAAATTCAGGGACTTTTGTGATAAATGAGCTCCTCACTGGAGATCAAAGTTTTCAATTTTAATGTACAATCGGTTGTAATTACTGAATGTTGAATTGTATAATTTAGGTATGTTAATCGAATAAGGTTATTGCATTATTATAGTTCTCATACTCTATACAACAATAACCCTTTTGGTTACTCGTCTCTCCCGTGATGGTTAATGATCAAATATATACTTCGTCATTCATGTTAAGACTATACACCCTTTTGTCAACGCACTGATTTTAACTAATTCACTTAAAAGATTTTGGAGCTGGACTTTTATGTATCGATGCTCCAGCCTCGGAATTTTCTCGAATCGAAAGATCGTTTTGTTAATTTTACTAATACTGTTATTACAAAACTGAGGATGATTATAAACGAGTGAAAGACTACTGAGTGGTGAAGGACGTTTATTCGTATGATGTTGTCATATTACTAACCACAACCTACCTGAAAATTGATTTAGGAATCACCGGACTCTTAAAAGGGATTTGTACTACTTTTAAAGATTATTAGTTGAACATTCTAATATAGTTTATAGTCTCTTTACCATAACAACACTTCAATAAATCTTCCTCCATACACCATCTACGCAGAATACCCTATCCTTCATCTCATAGCCTTCTCTGCGACTAGCGCATTATTCTCGCCTTCCGAACTGCTCCCTTAACCGTATCCCCTTGCTGGCTCCCTCGTACTCACTCGATTAATTATCGACATAATATATAGGACGCCTCATTCGTACATTATATTACCGAGACACGCTCTGAGACAGAAGTTATAAAATAACTACAACTATTCGGAAATAGAAATCATTTAAAAGGTTAATGAAACTCTCTACTAACAAGTTATGTTACTAAGAATATAGTCCTCTATCTACAACTTACGCTACCTTTTAGACTACTAGACGCATCTATATATTATATTATCAATTACATACTTATAAACATTATTTACACGTGACGTCCTAGTCCTCATGCCACGGTTCTCTTCACCTTCAACACCATACTTTCTCTTGTCTGTTCCTTACTCCCTTTGATTTTACCTTCCACTCGTTTAACAATCGCTTCCTTATTCACAACTTCACAGAAACTCTTCCTCATCATAACTCTTATTTGCCTCATAATAAAATAATAAGAGAATTAATAAAATAGAATCGATAATTGGTCTAAACTATAAATAATATTCAAAGTAATTAATCAATAGACCCAAGAAAGCATATCGGAAAATATATTAAATCAATTCAACCTCTACATGCATCGTATCGATATATAAAAGCAAAGCTAAACCGAATTAAACAAAATCAAACAAAATTAAACAATTAAATAGAGACGAATATCTAGACATGAACTAAATAATAAGTACTGGCTCACTTTCCAAATGTTAATAGGAACAAATGTAGGATAAATTTTCGTCTTCCAAAATATAATTAATCGTGGAATAAATTTTTACCGCAGGATATTTTCAAAATTAATATAGTTGCGATACGAGATATATGATAATGCGCGATATTTATGTAAAAACTGAAAAACTGTGAAATTGTGCAAAACTGCTTCAAAAATTAAATATAAATAAAAATTGATTGCTGTCTTGTGCAAAACTACCTCGGGTATTTATACCCTACCGGATGCACGCTTCGCCCGAAACACTCGGGCATCCTGCACACGATTCTCTAGAGACAGGATGCGAGGGAGTTACTGGATGATTCTAATCATCCTGACTGTCGTTTTCTTCGTTACATCCTTGATTAACGGATGTGTCAGTATTCTTGTAACCATCTTGTTTACCTTTCACAAGATGTGAGGGAAGGGGGGAATAACTGCAATTTATTTTGATTCTCGTGCAACGTTGTTATGGACCCTCGCATGTCACTCGGGTACAATATTGCGAGATTGCAATCATTCATCCTGTCATCCATAAATCATCTACAGGATGGCAGCTTGTTTGAGTTTGTTTTTACGTGTTATTTTATTTCAGACCGCCGGTCGCGAGCCGTCTGCAGGATGTCGCTGCTTTTACTTGGATGAATCCAGTTATAAGTGATTTTCGCGACTGTTCGCGAATAGCGGATGTGCTGTTACTTCGCGTGGTTGATTGTAATTGCAGATAATCAAGTAAATATATCTGCGATTTTCGGTTAATCAGCGGAGTTCGCGATANCCTGCCGCATCATTTTAATTAATTAATTAAAGATTAAACTTTTCTTCTTTTAAGGGTTCTATGAAGGTTCGTTAAGGTGATGGGACGATGAGGCAATGCTATAAGGAATCCAGCTCCGTTTGTAATGGTACTCCCGGATCTCTAAGGTTCGTGGTGTTACTGTGTCAGACGGGGCCTATTTAAACGCACTGTGGAAAAGTCGAGTTAGACTATTCCCCTGCCTTTGTTATTTAAATGGAAAGTACCTTCGTAACACAAGAACTGAACTGTCAATTTGTTTTAAAATTGATAAATAGTTGTAAAAAAATGCGTTTGATAAGAATTCATTTAATTAATTTAAACAAGGTGTGCTAATTTAAATTTATGTAATACAAATTTAGTTTAAAAATTAGGCGTAAAACTAAATTACAGAAACCTGGCTAAACAGGTTTCCATATAAAAAGTTTTAATGTAGTTTATTTAAAGTGAAATAAACAAATTATGAAGGTACTGCTACTTAATAATAAATTAACACGAAGCAAATTCTTACTTTTTATCAAAAATTAATAACAAGAGTGTATCCATTATATAAAAAATAGTTCAATATTACTTAAACAGTTTTAGCAACTCGTGTTTTCATAATGATTTTTCTAGATCAATATATACTCAGTGATAGACTTACTTCAGGAAAAATACAAGAACTATCAAAATAACAAATGTAATAATTAAAGACAACAGTAATAGATATTCTCTGTCAATCTTCAAGATTATTGCTTAAAATTGTGTTGGTCATAGAAAACTATCTAATGAATTAGATTCTAATTATTAGAAGGTACATTGATGATGACTGTCACTTGGTAATGAGTGACCAAATAAACTCGAGGTTATATACATGATAAAATTATTTTATTTCTCATCATTTGAATATATTAGTCAATTAATAATTACAAATAAACTTGAAAAAAAGATGGCAATTTTTTATTATAAACAAATAAACGCCATTTAAAAATATATTTTAGGATAATATATTTCGACGGTTTAACCGTCATCATCAGATCAC
>MQRK01254353.1:0-12633 GCA_001938485.1 Girardia tigrina
TATATATATACATCGATATTATTATTTATATTTAGAATTTGAAAATCTGGTTTATGTAACTGAAATATTGTTCCTCATAAAATTTTTTGAATAATGAAATTTGTATTAGAAATAAAGTTTGCAAATAATGACTTTGGATTTTAATCACGAACCCAATAATGGCGACTATAGCAATTCGGATCAGTTGATTGCGAGACTTCTACAGGAAAAATACCGGAAAGAAAACGATATCGAAACATTTATAGCAGCATGCTCAAGGTATTTTAAGGTGGCTAAAACACCAGAAAATAAAGAAGAGCTTTTGATAATTTGATTGCTTTCTCATGAACTTATACCTGTCTACGAGAATGTATCGGTCGAGACAAAAGGATATGAAGCTCGGTTACGAGAAGCTTTTCAAAAGAAAAGCTCTCTGATGGAGGATCTGATCAAGGCTGTAATTTTCGAAAGAACGAATGAATTAGCGGAAGAATACTTTGCAAAAGCAAAGAAATTTTCTGAAAAATAAGCAAAACATAATTGATCGGAAGAAGAAATTGAAAAGAATCTTCTAATTCATGGGTCAAAGTACAGCGATGTGAAGAAAGAGATCAAGTTAGAGAGGTAAAAGAAATAAAAGAAGTAAAAAATGTAATCAAAAAAGTGGATGAAGTCCGAGAAATGGAAAGGCCAGTACACGCGATGAGAGCGTCATACAAGGACGTGGTAAAAAGAGAATCAGCGACAGGAGGTATGACGAAGAAGGGAGACACTTTTGTTAGACGACATCCAGGGCGAAACAACATTTCATGCTGGAATTGCAAAGAAACAGGACATAGACGGAGCGAATGTAAAGGAGAAAGGAAAATCACATGTCATGCATGTGGCGAGGAAGGTCATGTCCGACGGGAATGCAGGAAGGTAAGATGTGGAAGATGAAACAATCCAGGACATATAGTTGAGGAATGTTACACGAATTTGAATAAACGATATCAAGGAAGAACGGATTATCAAAGGAGAATGTAAGGAGATAGTCGACAATTCTCAGATGCACTAACGAAAAGCTCAGGAAACCTGAACTCAGACGACTACTGATATGTTATCAAGACAGAATTGCGACACATGTACACAATGACGAATGGAACACGAAGAAATGAAAAAAGGAAAAAAAACAAGACGAGATTATTAGCAGTGACTACGAGGAGTCAAGCTAGAGCGGGTATGAAAGCATGGATACCGAAAGAAAAAAGGAGTGATCTCATTATACAAACACATAGATTATTGTGCCATGCGGGAGCTGAAAAAGTATACGAATATCTGAGGGACAAGTTTGACATGGAAGAAGAAAAGAAAACGGTAAAAGATGTGGTATGATCATGCATGGAGTGTCAACGAACAAAGACAATAACCACAAAGACAAAGGAAGAAAACATAAAAATAACAACGTCAGAAATATTTGAGAAAGTGTATATAGACATCTGCGGACCATGGAAGGAAACAGTAAGAAAAGAAAGATACATCTTGGGAATAATTGACCATTTCAGTAAATACGTGAGCTTGACAGCAATTAAAAGACAAAATGAAGAGACAATTGTACAAATGATATTACAGAAATGGATTTTAAAATTTGGAGCACCAAAAGAGATCCACGTAGACTGCGGGAAATGTTTCGAATCGAAAAAAGTAAAAGAAATGTTGGAAGCAAAAGGTATCGAATTGATTTTCTCTAGCCCATATCACCATAACTCAAATGGGATAATTGAAAGGCAGTTTCGGACAATACTGGTGTTGGGGTTCCTTTTGGTAAACTTTAAATTTTTGATATTTTTAAAAATCATATTTATATTTTAGATAAAGTAAAAATAATGTCGATTAATTAAAATGAAATAATTCTTTGAAATAAAAAATTTAAGTTATAGATAATATTTTTACTAATTAAAATTAATAAGATTTTTTTAAAAAAAATATATTTTATAGTAACATTTCTACTAATTAAATCGAAATAATTTTTTTAAAAATTATAGTTCACAGATAGTATATCACTAATTAAAATGAAATAAGTTTTTAAAAAAAATTTAGAGCAATGATAATATTTTAATTAAATTGGGACAAATTTCAAACAATTCAAGATTTCGAGAGGCCGAACTGCATAAAAAAACTACGTAGTTTTTTAGGATTGTGCAATTATTATAGAAAATTTATTAGGGACTATTCAAAATTGTCAAAACCATTAGAAGAGTTGTATAGAAGTATAAAGAACTCTCTGTATGGGTCAGAATTTCATACCGAAGCATTTAATAAGTTGAAGGAAGCGCTGTCGACTACACCAGTATTATGTTATCCGGATTTCAAGAAAGAATTCATATTAGATACCGATGCTTCATTTGACACAAAAGGTGCTGTATTGGTACAGCTAAATGACGATTGAAATGAACAAGTAATTGCGTATGGATCTAAGACTATGTAAAAAACATGAGATTGGCTATTGTATTACGAGGAAAGAGCTACTAGCCATTTTTCACTTTACCCAACATTTTAAACACTATTTATACGGTGCCCTATTTAAATTGAGGTAATAAAATTTATCATAACCACAAAGAAAGCAATAACGCCCCAATTTCAGAATTGGATGAATTATTTAAGTAGTTTAGATATGGAGTTAAAATACAGGAAAGGAACAGTATATCAGAATGCAGATGCGTTGTCACGGAAATATTGTATGACATGTGCACAGTGTCATTTGATACACGAACAGGCGAAATAAAATAGACCACGAACGAGAATGCTGGCGTTAAATGAGGACATGTCACCAATTTCGTGGCAAATGAATAATGAGGAAATCAGAGAAATATGTTTAAAATTGGAAAATGTAAGTCCATTGGATTCAAAAGAAGTAAGGGGTGTATTAGAACATTAAATGATAAGATCTGGATACCAAAAGACTCTAGGAAAGATTTTATCACATTTTTCCACCAATTTCTGTGTCATGCAGGAGTCAATAAAACGTAGTACTTCATAAAAATGAATATGATGTGGAAGAATTCGCAAAACAAGTAGAAGTAATTGTTCGGAGTTGTATAACATGTTACACATCAAAAACATATACAGGAGCCACCAAAGAAACAATAATAAACTTGCTTTCCAAACAACCGTTGGACGACATTTTTATCGATTTTTGTGGGCCTCTACCCGTTACAAAGAGAAAGAAATACATTTTGGGCATTATTGATAGATTCAGCCGATACACGGTACTAACAGCCGTGAACAATCAAAATGAAGCGACAGTAATGAATACGATTCAGATTCAGTGAAACAGGATGTATACATGTAGATCGAGGTAAAGTTTTCGAATCTCAAAGATTTTTAGAAATTGAAATACGGTTTTCAAGTCCATAGAACCATAGTGCGAATGGGATAATAAAGCGTCAATTACGAAGGATTCGGGATGCATTAAATGCATCTGAAAGCAAAAATGGAAGAAACTGGGTGGATTTACTCCCAGAAATCGAATTTAGTATGAATACATCCATACAAAAGACTATTGGATGCAGTCCGGCAGAAGTTATTCTGGGAAAAAGGATAACACTAGATTATTCGTGTCATTATGAGTTAGACAACAATGAAGTAATTGAAAAAGTCCTAATGATTGAAACAGAGTCACCAATGTCAGTAACACCGAGGCGAGAATTTAAAGAAGGTGATTTAGTTTTAGTAAGAATAGAAAACAGGCAAAAAGGAACGGACCGGTATGAAGGGCCACATGAGATTATTAAAAAATCCCATGATCGTTATGCAGAAATGAAGAATAAGATGGGTCGAATAATTTGTAGGAATATAGAATGGCTAAAGCTTTTTAAAGAAAGGGGTGTAAGGATGACTAATTATGAACAATCTATATCATATTAAATATATATTGATATTTAAAAAGTATTCACAATATTTTTATTAATTTTCCTGAATTGTTATTTAAATAATATGGTATAATTGTGGATATAAATAAATCTTTGAAAATGACCTGTGTGCCTCCTTATAGATATTATTATTTATACTTAGAATTTTTAAATCTAGTTTATGTAACTGAAATATTGTTCCTCATAAATTTGTTTGAATCATGAAAGTTGTAATAGAAATAAAGTTTGCGAATAATGACTGGATTAATCACGAATCCAATATTATGTATTAAAAATTATCACAAAGCATAAAATAATAAATATCAGCATATTTAGAAATTTTATTTCTTGCTAAATAATGTTTTCCGAGAAATAAAAAAATATCCTCTTTTATGTGGAAAAAACATTATATTATATCAAAAGTTGAGGGAGTAAATATATAGAAATAAAAAAATTACATATGTCTTTAATATTATTATTATTATTATTATTATTTTTTTTTTATTATTATATTAATATTATTAATAATAATAATAATATTAATATCATAATTCAAATTACTAGTAGAAGATATACTGGAAAAAATTTAAAATTCCTAATGATACATTTTTTTCATTTTTTTGGAATATTAAATGTTTTGTTATGTTTGTTTTAATTTCTGACAACCATCAATCAAGCAAAGGAAATAGGAAAAAAACTTCATTTTAATTTTATGGAAATTCTCTTACTAAATTCTCTAACTTTATTATGAAATAAGAATAACTTATTTCTCAAAAAAATACTTTTCTTAGAAAAAGTACAAAATTTTCCTTAAAAATTCTTTTGATGAAGCTTTAGGAGGGAAATGTAAAGAATTTTCAATTATTCTAGATTTACCAAAATATTTTTTACAACTTAAATCAAGCGATTCATATCCAAATGGCCTAGAAATGTCTTGAAACTTCTCTCTGAATAAAATCCTTAAACCTTATCATCTCTAATTATATGACATCCCATTTTTTAAACTTATCTCCATAATAAAATTATTTTAAAAGTATTTTGCTTTTAAACTGGTGCTTGCCAAACTGAGTTACTGGAGGTCGAAGAAAAAATGAGGAAAGATGCTAATATTATTCATAAAACCGTTATTAAATAAATTAAATAAATATTTCTATATCTTAGTTGTATTTTTGAAAACAAAAAAGTAATTTGTATAGACTTATAATTCAATAAAATTTTCCATACCTCAAAAAATGATTGAACTATTTGTCATATGAGTAATAAGCAAGATTAGATAAAATATTATACAAGTTTAATATGGGTTAAATTATTTTACAAAAGATTATTATATTATATTTATATCATTGAAATGTCAATATCCTGTTTATTATTTGAAGGTTTTCTTGGTTTTCAAAAAGTTTAGGAATCACTATTCTGTTAAATAGTTAATAAATATTTGAATATTTTATACTACCTGGTGTTAGTTACATTGAAATTATCTTCGATGACGGTTAATTCCGAATTAGAATTCATAATTTCACACAAAAATTTTAATAATGAAAATTAAACACAAACTTGAACGAATTTCTTCTTGTAAATACAATTTGATCATTTCGCCAAAGTACATTTGTTAAACTTTCTTTAAAGTAAAATTTATGCTTTTGCATAAATTCTTTAAATTTTCTCAGTCAACCATTTAATCAAACAGATTGCAAGCAAACAATTAAACTGTTAGACCAGTGTTTCTCAAAGTGCGCAAAATCGACCCCTGTGGGATCGAGAGGAGATAGGTGGCAATCATTAATAATTATAAAAAAAATATAATTTTTATTTATATATTTTAAGTGAGTAAATTTCTATGAGCGCTACTTTATATGTATGTTGCTTTTAAGTTACTGCACTTTGCTTACTGTACTTTCCCAATTTTTAAAATTTTTTTAAAACATAAACCTTTTTCATTGATATTTCACATTTATTTGTCTTACAGTGGGTTAGCTTAACTAGAGCTCCTATCAATTATGGCTTAAATATAGTTTAAGTGTACTTAGGTTAAAAAGGCAACTTTAAGCGAAGGCGCCTAATAAATTTTATGGTGGGGGCGATAGGAAAAAATTGAATAAATAAGTTTGAGCAACACTGATTTAGAAGATTATTAGGTCGTCAAGTATGAAATTTGGAGAACCAAAAAAAATATTTATGTCCTTCATCAAAGCATGCACACATATTATTGAAACACTTTTTTCATTTGAATGGCAGCTTGTTTGGCCATTTGAATATAGACTTGATAGGCAAATATCTATAACTTCCTCGAAGGCCATTTTTTATTTTGATTTAATTTCCTAACAAAAAGTTGTTCAAACTGAGAAAAAATTGCAGTTAATTAACCCATTTAGTACCAGATTTTTTTATTTCAAATTTTATACTTAAATGGATTTAGTTAATAATAAGGACTATTACCTTGATGTACGAGGTAATATCTTACCAAAATATTTTTGTTTAAGTAATAAATACCATTTGATTGACGAGACTGAAAGATTTCATCGCACGAAATGTATAACAAAAATTAAAAAGGTAAAACACAAAAGTCGTCATTTGACGTCCGTTGGATCTAATAGGTTAAGACAGTGGTTTCCAATCTGTAGGGCGTGCCCCCCAGGGAGCGTGAGACTGTTGCCAGGGGAGCATGCAGCTGTTTCCAAAATATCATTTTCAAATACAAACCAAAAAAATCGAATAGGTGTCACATAAAATGAAGCACCAATTTTTTAAAGGAAAGCGCACCAATTTTTTTAACAGGGGGCGGCGGTACAAAAAGGTTGGAAACCACTTGGTTAAGGTTAGGTCTGGTGAGTTTGGAATATGATACAGAAGTTCCAACTCAAGTTCTTGCGGTTTTGTCATGGTCTTACGTGCAGTATGTGATTTTACATTGTCGTGAAGTAAGATGGGAGTCGAGCTGTATACCAAACGCGGTTGTTATTCATTGAATTTCAGTGACTTATCTTCCAATTGGTTTCATTAAATATCTGTTGTTATCGGCGAACCAGGTTTCATGAAGGTTTCATAATGGATTGCACTTTTTCAGATAACCAAACACTGATCACCAGTTTCTTTTGATGAATTTTGTGCTTTGGCAATGTTTTGGTGCTTCATTCGTGTCAACTCAGCTTGCTGGACGTTGCCAATTATTATACTGAATCGACTTTTCATGACAAGGGAAACTTAGATTCAAAACGTCATCACATTTCTGACGAGAAAGCATCATCAAGTAAGCATCAAAGTGCTTTTGTTCTTCATTTAATTCAATTTATGTGCTTTCCACTTATCCAATTTTTCACTTTTTCAATTTGAGCTTGGTAACGTCATACGTTAGCGATAAATCATGATTACTTTGTGGTGGAACTTACTCCACGGTTGTCTTAGTTCGGCATTATCTCCGTGCGTTCCTGGATGACTCCGCGACTCATAGTTGAGATTAAAATTACCTCTCAAGAATTTTCTGAACCAATTTTAGACTACCTGCTGCGTGGTAGCATTGTACCTAAACATGCTATTGATGTTTTGAGTAGTTTCTGATGCTGAGGTTCCACATAGGAACTCATACTTCAAAGTATTTCGAATTTCTGCATTTTCCATTTTTTACAATACTGATTATTAGAGCAAGTCATCAATAATTTGAATTAATTTTTATTAATGCGTTCCATAGCCAAGATATGTAGCAACTAAACAAAAAAATGAGCAACAAATGTTAAGATATGATAACTATATAAATTTATTGTAATTATACCTAAAGATTTCATACTTGACAGCCTAATAGATATTTATACATATTTGTAACTCGTTCGCTGTTAATACGATTCTGTTTGCTTAAATTTTTGTTATTTTTTTTAATGTACTGATTAATTATTTGTAAATATTGCAGTGTATTTTATACTTATATTATTGAAATCAAAATAATTCACAACATTTCTTTGTAAATGTTTCTTTTAAAACTCAAAAAGAATAAAAAGAGTAATGTATTTTTTAGGCCAAAGAATTTTGAAAGATACAAATGAAATTTCCTAAAATATATTTGTATTATCCAGCAACATTTTTGTATATATTTGCTAAAGAAATAATTTTATCGTAATCAAAGACTCTTTTTTTAAAGGGAAAGAAAGTAATTATAAAAGTAATCAAAGAATTTGTTTTGTAACTGTAACTCAATTATTTTACAATTTTATATATGTATATGAATAAAAGATTTGAGCATAAAATACAGATAACATTTTAGTTGATGTAAGACTAATGTGATAGAACTCCTTCTGTTCCATCGTTTTCAGTTTCACAAAAGCAAGATTAGTAGGAGAAGAAGCCGTGTGTTGTTCGCTCCTTCACCAGATATGTAAAGAGGCATTAGGTAAAAAGGAAATAAAAATGTATAAAGTGTTTCTATTGGTTAAAAAACGTTTGAATAATAACCAATCACTTGCTCTCATTTTAATTTTGTAAAAATCAATACTTCGAAATAGAAAACCTTTTAAAACAATCTTCATTAAAATGCCCAATATTCGTCCTCTTGAGTCTAATTAGATTAATTCATTAATTATGAAAAACATTTTAATAATCTTTATGACTTTTAATGACTTCAGATAAAATAATTTTTTGTTTAAAATGTTCATGTTATATTATAATATTAAAATGAAACAATCAGGAAAAAAGAATTGATGTCAATTGAATATGTCAATAAAAGATAATAATTAATTTCTAAATGTTAATAAAAAATACTAATTAAAAATTAATTATAATTAATAATAAAACAATTTATAGTCGATAAGTTCTGTTCACTTGTTTCTCATAAAGTTCTGTGATGTTTAAGTTAATTATGTTGTTTTAATGATTATTTTCAAAGCAATTTATAATGACAGTTATCATCAATTATTCCTTCTAATAAATTCTCCATCAAAAAAGGAATAGTTTAAACAGTTAGTTGTTGTAACGAAGGCTGGCGGATGCTGCGCCTCTCGCTCCTGTCGTTCTCCGTCACCTCTCGCTCCTGTAACTTATGACGGTCGCAGTAAATTTCCCATTGTTTCATGGAAAAAGTACACGATAAAATAATTAAATAAATTATATTAAATTATTGTTTTTTTTTCATTTTCAGAATGATGAAGTTCAATTAATTTATTTTCAAGTTTTCACACTCAATTGACGATGGAGTTCTATCGATTGACATTGATCAACGAAAATAATTTCAATAAATAAATTTATTTATATTTTATACATTTGTTTAGTGAATCTTTTTTGTAGTTTATCAATTCTATTTCAGTCGATTGCTGTCAGTTCTTAATAGATTCTGTAAATAATAATTTTTATATATTGTTAATAGAATAAATAATTTAAATTATTATTAATTGAATATTTTTGAAAAATTACATTGGTTTTTAACAGGGATCATAAAAATAACTCGGGGTTATTAGACATTAAATAAAAATAACCAAACTGTTGAAAAAAGAGAAGTAGGAATAGTATTACCATTATCCAAATTTACCGAAAAAATTGAGGGGGGACGTGTCAACACGTTCTAACTCTTTTATTTCATTTGGTTTCGTTCCAGTATGTAAAAAAAATAATTCATTCAAAGGTGTAAAATTCTTAACAGCATTAACTAATTCAACTGCTCGATCCTCCCTGGGAGGGGGCCAGAAAGAACTTTTCTTCTCAAAATATTATTGGAAATTAATAAATGTTATCAGTACATGTTTTAACGACAATCTATTACTCATCAAAGTCAAAGTTACATCAGATTTGTGGAATATCTACTAATGCTCCCTTAAAATTAAAGAAATAAATTTCAAACCCAATTTAGAAATCATAGCGGACACATTGTACTCAGCAGCAAGTAAACGATAACTCTTTCCAGCATCAAGTTTGTCAATAACTTCCTTTTTTGTTGATGTTGAGCTTAATGATTTTCTTAATGAATTTAATTATTTTTCATTTATTGTCAGAAGAGCAACTGGGATAAAAGTAATATAACATTATTGTACAATACTATACATGTGTTTATGTATGCTTATTATTTCTCAGTTTGTGCTTTCATACTATACAATGAATGCATACAAATCATGTGTAGTTGTAACATTTTGGGGATTAGTTACCCCTGTTAACTAAAGCCTGTGTACAATATTTAACTGCAACAGATAATAGATAGAGAGGTGTAGCATTTATAGGGATGCCGATAAATGCAAAATCACTGATACTGCAAATATCTGTCACGAATGCCGGATGTAATGTTTGTAGGGGTGTAGATATTCTGTTATGGACAGTCGGTCCAAAGAAATTTATAGAAATAAATTATGATGAATGTCTTTTTTGTTTTTCCATTCTTTCATTAGCTTACTTTCTATATAGGTATATTGGTTTGTATCCATGAAATTTATAAACCTATTTTTGAAGGCTTTAACTCAATTAATTTACCTCAAACTTTGCACACTTACTCTTTTTGATAACAATAAATGATTATGTGAAAATTTGATCAAAACACTTTTTAAGGTCCCAAAATGGGAAAACGGAATATTCGGAGTTCTTGAACAATATTAATTGAAAAATATTTACTTATAAATTATAAGTAGTTTATGTTTTTTTAATTATTTTTTAATTAAAACTTTGATGGCAAAGTAAAGTTCTGTCTGCATAAAGAATGGATATAAAAAAGTTAATTTTTTGATTGACTAGTTTCAATTATAATTTAGTGAATTGCTATGTTTATTTAGATTTTTTAAAAATATAAAAAAATCTTTTTCTACATTCTTGATTTTTTAATTCTGTTTATACGAATTTCAAAGTAATTTCAATTTGTTGTTTTGGTTTTTCTGTGGTTTTTCAAAATCCCGAAGCACATATATAATCGTTACAGGTAACGAAAGTATTTTTGCATAATTTATTAACGGCTACTATCAGTAAAAAGTATCTCAGACTTAAAAGAGACTCATGAGTATGTTCATATTTTAATTAAATTATACATATAAATGATGTATAAAGGATGTATTAAAGAATTGTACACCATAGTTACTTCAAAAATAATATTTTAATTGCAAGGTTCGCTAATGAAAATATTGTAAAAAACACTAATATATATAAATCACTACTATATCATAAAAATTTTAAAGTATGCGAAAGTTTACTTCCGTCAACTTTATGAGAGACGTTTATTTATAGTGCTCAATGGATTAAAGTGTGACGGTTAAACGATTTTATTTTATTTTCAACGACTAGAAGAAGGATCCTCAATTTTAACAATGTAAATTAAATATGTCTATCATCTATTAAATATCTATAAATTGCATTATCAAGAAAGCAACCCATTGCTTTTGTTTCTACTTTTTATTCAACTCATGTAGAATCATTTTATAAAACCTTTTCAATTTACCGATTTCAGCCAAGTTTCAGTATTGTTTGCTTTAAGGTTAAATTGCCTTTCACGAATTTCCTGAACAATTTTAGACTGTCTGCTGCATATTAACATTGTATCCAAATACACTACTGATGTTTCAAAAGGTTTTTCATGCTGAGGTTTTATGTAGGAACTCGTACATCATAATAATTCGAATTTCTTCCATTTTCTGTTTATTAAAATACTGATTATTAAAACAAGTTATCAATAATTTTAATTAAATTTATTGATGTCTTCAGTAGTCAATATATGTTGTAATCAAACAAAAAAAATGAGCAGCAAAATGTAAAGTCATTGTCAAATGATAACTATTTGAATTTATTGTTATTAAGCCTATAAATTTCATACTCGACATATAGATAACATCTAGTATTTGTTTAAATAGAGGCTTCCAAGTTCCAAATTTTCCTCTCAAAAATATATAAAATCGTTATATATTGCGATTCCCTAACAAATATATAAATGTTACGGTCATCAAAATTCGTATATGGAAAAGACAAATCGTCATTTCGAGATTCGGCTTAGATATTATTTACCATCGAGTCGGTAGATTAAGTACTTGAACGTTGGTTGTATTGTAAGAGTTAAATCTCATCCATTTCTAAACATGAGCTTTCTCTTCTACAATACGAGCGACAGTTCTGTGAATCTATTTGGATAAGATTTCACCAACCCATAATTAACACTCACACTGGGTAAATTAAGGTCACCATAATAATTACAAAATTAGATGCAAAAACTGTCATTATTAATCAATAATACTTACATTTATTATATTTTTTATATAATCGTTTTTATCTTCTTTTGAACTTTCTATTTAAGGAAGAAATATTTTTATTTGTTAAATTTACTTTGTTTTTAAGATACTTGACTTCCTTTCAGACATTATTGATATAGTTTCTCTTAATTTGTAAAACATATATGCTTCACAACAAGAAAATATTAATAATTTAAATATTAATGAAAATAAACTAAATTTTTAAAAATATTTAATTTATCTGTTCTGTGTTTAGTTTGCTTTTTCATTATTGTAAAAATATTTCTAACAATGTTTCAATCTTTGTAGTAGCGGAAAGCTTTTAAGGATTCTATAATTTATTATGCTTAATTGACTTGAACAAGACGTTTCCCGCAATGGAAATACAAATTGAAAGTCACTTAATTACGATATTTTTCTGTTTCGAGTTTAATTATTGTACAATTATCAGAGAGGAGATAAAATCATTTTTAAAGAGGAACAATAAAATAAAGTTTTGTAAATATGTTAATTAGCTGTACGATTTATACGAATGATTATGTGTGAATACATAAATTGATGTCCTCCTACATTTACTTCATCATAAGATTAAA
>MQRK01254354.1:5226-20594 GCA_001938485.1 Girardia tigrina
AACAAACAACATACGAAAAATTAGTAAATTCCTAATTTAAAAAATTCAAAAAACATTCTAGAACAAATGAATAACACACCAAAAAAAATTGATGTGTAAATAGAAGAAAGATACAAAAATATTAAACTGATATATTAAAGTAATGTAATAGTAAATATATACTTTAATCCAAAAAGTTTAAATTATGAGCAACGCCTCTAAGATAATCTAATATTGGTAAATTATTGTATTTTTCAACGACACATTCAATCCTCTCACTTACTTTGGCATAAATTTGCGATGAGAATTATGGGAATTCTTCTATTCTAAAGAGAATTTTAATGCGCTGCAAAATTAGTTCAACAAAATCTTGTTCAGTACGAAATTGATTTATCAAACTATAAACAGTTGGGTGATTGCAGGCGATAGAATTTTGAAACGCACGATGCCAATTTTCTATTGCATTGTTTGTGCTTGGTAGATGAGAAATAACGCCGTCATATACATTCCAACACTGAATTGAATATCGAGGATGTAATCTTCGTTCTTCATGAGCACGGTCAATATATGTATCCTCAAAATATGCAAAGACATCATCGAGTTCTGGATAATCATTGGAAAGATCAAGTAAAACAAAAAAGGCAGTGAAAACATCATCCACAGGAACAAACGCTAAGACCATTTTTGATTTCAGAATGGTTCTTATTTCATCATTGTTTGAATAGAGATCTGGAAGATTTGATGTTTCTTTTATTTTTTCCAAATTGATTGGTTCCGATGAAAAAAACAGCCTTTAATCCAAACAATGAGAATAGCCTGCATACGCAACAATCGAATTTCCAGATTTTGAAGTAAGGAATTGAAGATTCATGCTGAAAAAAGTGAGAGAAAATTTTTTAGAAACTTATAATATTTTAAGGTATATTTTTAAAGGTATATTAACGTAAATGGAAAATTTAATTATAAATATTACTCCGAGTATATTTTAATAAAGTATTATTCGGTAATAATGGCAAAAAAATATATAAAAATGAAAAATTTTAAGAAAATTGAATTTATTTAATTATTTAATATTAATATTATAAATTTTTAATATTTTTTTCTGAAAAAATCCGCGGTAAAGTCGCCCGCTGTAAAGTCACCTGCGGGTAAAGTCGTCCGTGGTAAAGTCGTCCGCGGTAAAGACGTCCGCGGTAAAGTCGTCCGCGGTAAAGTCGCCGCGGTAAAGTGGCCTCATCATATAAACCTTTTATTAAAAAATATATATCCCTTATTTATAAATATAAATCATTTATTAATAAATATATATCCTTTATCAATAAATATATATCCTTTATTGTAGTGACACAAAATTATAATCGGTATTTATAAATATTAAATATATATTAAAATCCGATATTTCTTATTTATAATTACAAATTTACTCAAAAAAGTCCCAGACAAAATCAAAATAATAACTTCAATGCAATTTGAAATTTTAAATAACTTTTACTATCTGATATTGCGTAAAATAAATACATCAATTTACAAACGAAATTATTATTGGTAATTCAAAAAATTTATTTGGTTTGATTTGTTAAAATAGAAATTGTATAATTATTGAGAAAAAAAGTGAAAAAAGTTATGGATGTAAAAAGGAAAAAATGCTTTGAAAAAATTATTATGATTATGTGAAAAAAAATTAATTAAAGTTATAATTGTAAAAGCTCTTAAAAATGTTTTATTGGTTTTTGTTTAAATGATCTCGAATAATACCAATTTAAAAAAAATATTTGTAAATTTGATATTTGTAAATTTGATATTTGTCAAAAAAAGGAAAATAAATCTTTTGTGCTGGAATTCGTTATTGTTTAATATTCATTTTTGAAAAATATCGACCAAATTTAATTACAAAAAAAACTAAGACATTTCTTCTGTATCTTAATATTCGAAATTGTCTATTTATGTCTCTATTCGGACTCAAATAACCACCATCATAAATAAAAGAAATAATGATAGAACTCGCCAATTTGCTCCTGCATGATCATTCCGATTAGATTAGTGAAGAAATACTCATTTATGTTGATTAAAAGCGTCTTTTGTTTCTGGAACAAATCGCGACTGTTCGATAATGTCGATTGCTGTTCGATGTTGCTTTACGCATTAGAAAATCTGTTTTTATCGGCTGCATTCATCATCACAATCCTCCACGTCAACTTCAGCGGGCTCGGCTTCGGCGTTGTGTTTGCCACGCTCATATTCTTCGTGTTGCGTTACATCGAGGACCAGATCTTCTACCCGGTCTGGGTGCCGCCCGAGGTGCGCTTCTGTTTCCATCTGCCCTCACTATACGGCTTGCCGTACGAGGAGCTCAAGCTAGAGACCGCGGACGGCGAGCGGCTGGCCGCCTATCTCGTGCTGCAGGAACACGGTGTTCGCGCCCGCGTCCCAACGATCTTGTTCTGCCACGGGAATGCCGGCAATATCGGGTCGCGTCTGCTCAATGTCGCTCAGATGCACAAATTTTGTCTGGTGAATGTGCTAATATTCGACTACCGAGGATAAGGACGCAGCAGCGGTCGTCCAACTGAATTCGGTTTCTCTGTGCGATCATCGCATCTCGGCTCGATCGCCCTCAAATCGAATCGACGTCTTTCTGGAGCTTTAGGGCAAGATGGAGGCCCCCTCAGTATTCCAACGCCATCCGAAACCGGTAGGTTATTCTTATTATCGATCAAGTACTCTCGAATCATATCCCAGGACCACTGGCCGGTGATGGGACCCGTTGAGTCCCCATCGGGACGGCGCAGCGTCGCCACTAAATTTATTAATAAATATAACTCACTATAAAAACAAATAAATGCCTTTTGAATTATATACTTTTAAAAAAATACAATATATATTTAATTTATTTGTTAAATTATAGTTTAAATATAATCCTAAATGAACGAAAAACAGCCAAATGATATTGCAATCTGAACCAGAAAACCACGAGTTAGAATTACAATCGACATGCTGAACACCTTCGTGAGAATGTTAAACAGTGGGGATTCGTCTCATGATATTGCGACACTGTTAAATTTACCACCTTCAACCGTTAAAAAATTAAAATTTAAAATTCACGAATGTGAAGAAAACATTATACATTTGGATACCTTGATCAAGAAACCCGGGCGAAAACCACTCGAAAACAACGAGACACTGCCGAAATTAGCAGAAATAGTGCACGATGATTGCACTCTTACACCAAATATTTTATTAAATGTAAAAATTTGATCAAAATTAAATTGTTACTGTAATACATTAAATAAAATATTGAATTAAACTAAATTGTTACTTTAATACTTTTTATAAAATATTTGATTGAAACCAAATTGATACTTTAATGCAATTTGTTACGGCGCCAAAATGAACTGCTCAGATAATAATATAATATAGATAAATTGCCATTTTCGGCACTGGCGTATTGCCAACACATCTTCTCCATACACATCGGTTAATTTCTTTCTTGCATGAACAGCATTTTTACCTTTTCTATAGTAAAAAAAGTAAAATATGACAAAAATGCTTCTTATAACTCTCCATATTTAAAAGTTTTAGAAAAAAATTGTTAAATAACTTTCATTAAATTAAATTAAAATTAATATTAGTATGTAAAAATTAAAATAATTACCAAAAGATTTTTTTGCATTTGCTCCGTTGTTTTAATGAAACTTAAGAAAAAATGGAGTATGATTTTTTTGAATTTAAAATTTTTTGTAACCAAAATAAATCTTGCTGAAAATGATATTGAGTTTTGAAATTCTGAATAAAATGATGGTTATTTCGTCGAATAATTTATGTCGAAAGGTTCGGCGGACAGATTGCGATCGGTGTCGAGTGGTGCGTCGCGGAAATCACTGTCAGATGGTCGGACACTCGGATTCCTTCCGAGGTTCGAGGCGAGTGGCCTGCTCGCTAACAGGCAAAACCAAAATCTACTGCGTCAAATAAATGGAACTTTTTCACACACAGGGTGACCGGTCGTTTCGACTAACTAATATTGCTTTTATTCTGACTGTTCTTTAGAACAATAATTTTTATAAAAAAATTTTTTTAATGAGTTTTGATTATTTTAAGATAAAATTAAAAATTTTTATATTAGTTTTTAAAAACAACATCTGGAAAATATAATATCTTTTAAAAAAATTTATACTCTTTCCATTATTTCTAGATTCTGAAAAAAGGGGTATAAGACATCAACAATATTGTTTTTGTCAAAATATATGAATATTTTATGATAAATTCAAAAAGATTTTGAACAATTTTTTAAGGAATCAACCCAAAAAATTAAAAAATATGAAAAAAATATTTTAAAAAACTTAACACACAAGTATAATTAACGATAAATGGTTTTCATTAACATTTTTTATATTGTTAACCTTTTTAAATTTTCTTTTACGTTGTTTTGAGAATAAATTTTCAATGTTTGTTTTAATTATCAATTTTAAAATTTTTAATTTTTTTCAAATTTAGAAGAACCAAAATTTTTAATGAGTAATGAAATTACTTTTGGACATTCAAAACACGGTTTAGAAACTTCTTTGTGTGATTGTTATGAAATTTGCTAACAGAAATCGAATACACATGGAGAGGGTTTTTAGAGATGTTGTAAGTGAGGACTATAATTGCTGTATAACTGTCCAGCACGAATAAAGACATTCAAAACATAATTGTTAGGTTTGGAATTATCATTCATTCTAAATCAAAAAGAAATTAAGACTTGCAAAATTTATTAACTACCACAGGTTAAATTTGTTATTTAAACAAATTTTCATTTTTTTATTTTCTTTTTCTAAATCTATTTTCCATTACTTTTTTTTAATTTCGATTATAATTCGAAATTTTTAAAAACCAAAAATTCCTATTTCCGAAAATTAAAAAATTAACAACAACACTCTTTTATACCCCCGCACTCAAGAATTTTTTAATTTTCTCCACATTTCTTTCACATGTTTTACCAGACATATCTTCAAGAACATATCTTCTATCATGTACTTTTCGAACGACTTTATATGGCCTGTCGTATCTCCCTTGATCTTTTGTTCTAGATTCTACTTTTACCAATACATAATCTCCTGGGAAGAATTGTCTTCGCGTGATAGGCTCCTGGTCCCGCTCATATTGAAATGTCTTCCTATTTTATCCATCCCATTTCTCCCTACTAATGCGTCTTCCGAACATGATTTCAGCTGGACTCATCCCGATAGTCGTCTTTAATGTGGCATTTAATGAGAACTCAATCTCCGGTAGAATCTCTGCCCAGTCTGAACTTCATCTTTCATGCAATGTTGCATTTATCAATTCTCTAACTGTACGGAATTGTAGTTCAATTTGTCCGTTTGTGTTATGATGATATGGGCTGGAGAATCTAATTTCAAAATTCTGTTTCTCTGCGAACTCTTTCATCTTTTTTGATTCAAAAACCTTACCGCAATCCACATTCATTGCCTTGGGAGAACCAAATTTCAGTATCCCATTCCGCATTATTCCTTTTAGTATCGACTCTTCATCTTGTCTTGATATTGCTAATAACGTAATGTATTTACTGAACTGATCAATAATGCCTAGAATATATTTTTTTCCCAGAAGTCTCCTTCAACGGTCCACAAATATCCACATAAATACATTCAAAAACCTCGGCAGCTTCTAATTTTATCGTGTTCTCTTGTTTTTGCCGTATATGTTTTATACTTTTTGCATGACTCACAACTACGTACAATCTCTTTGATCTTAGCTTTCAGCTTGTCAAAATCCTAAGAGTCTCATAAATAATACTCAACTTTTCTTGCACCCACGTGTGCAAACATCCGATTGGTTTCCCAGATAATATCTTCGAATGGCTTTGTGGTTTCATCTTCTGATACAACATCCAGTGCACGTATCTTGATTTTTTCTTTCTTAGCTTTCTCGTGTTGCATCAAACATTGAGTACACGTATCACAATTCATCCTTGAAAGCATATCAGCATTCTTGTGCAAAGATCCTTTACGAAACTCTAACTTCATATCCAGACCGCTCAGATAGTAAATCCACGTTTGAAACTGCGATGTAATTGGCTTTTTAGTTTTCAGCATAAACTTGATTGCTTTATGGTTGGTACGCAAAGTAAACAGTTTACCATACACAAAATGTCTAAAATGGTTACAAAAATAATACATGACAAGCAATTCTTTTCTTGTAACACAATAGCCATTCTCGTGGCTATTCATTGATAGCAACCCATAAGCTATAACTCTTTCCTTTCCTTGATCGTCCTTCTGTGCTAACACGGCTCCAATGATGTCGAAACTAGCATCCGTATCTAGAATAAAATCTCTTTTTATATCTGGAAAACACAATACCGGGTTTGTCATTAATGCATTATTCGTCTCTTCGAATGCTAACTCTAGCTCGTTTGTCCAATTAAGTTTTTTATTGTTATTCGATCTGCATAATTGTTCTAATAATCTGGCTTTCTTTGAATACTCTTTTATAAATTTTCGATAATAGTTACAAATGCCCAAAAACTGCGTAAGTTTTTAACATACTTTGGCTTTCCAAACGTTTTATTGCTTTAATCTTAGACGGGTCCGTTTAAACACCGTCTTCTTTAACTATATGTCCAAGGAATATCATTTTCAGTTTCATCAATTGACATTTTTCTGTGTTCACCCGCAATCCTACTTTCCTAATATTATCTAAAACTTGATTCAAAACAATATATTGTTGCTCTCGATCTTTTGTGTATACCAAGATATCATCTAAGTATACAGTGGCATCCTTGATTCCTCCGACTACCTTTGTCATCATCTCTTGGAAAGTTACCGGTGCAGCCGCTATACCAAACGGCATACGAGTAAAACAATACTGTCCTTGCTTTGTAGAAAAGGCCGTTTTCTCTTGAGATTCTTCGTCCAGCTCAACCTGATAATAAGCATTTCCAAGGTCAATCGAGCTAAAATGCTTTGCACCTCCTAAAGCATCCAACATCTCATCAACATTGAGCATCGGAAAAGCTTGTCTCTCCGTTATTGAATTTAAACTCCTAAAATCCAAACAGATACGAATATCTTTCTTCTCTTTTTTCAACACACAAATTAATGGTGTGTTCCAAGGTGAATTACACTTCCGAATGATATTATTATCATACAAATTCTTTATAGTCTCCATGATTTTTTCTTCGAGATGCATTGGTTGACGAAAAGGTTTTAAATTAATTGGCTCTCCATTCGTCTTTATATGTTGTTTTGCTAAACTGGTACATCCGATATCCCATTTGTCAGCCATGAATACTTCTGCCTGATTTTGAATGACCTCTAACAGTTTTGAATCTACTTTACCTATGTAATCTAACGCTCTTTTTAATCTCTCTCCTGGCCTTATCACCCTGCCGAATTTCGCCTCGATGTTACACATACTTCCACGTGCTTCCCTTGATACATTATTGTCTTGAAATTCGTTCCTTTGTATGGAATAACCGAAATTTTTCATGAATACTATGCCTCCTATCAGTTCCGGAACCACACTCTCGACAACAATAAATGGTACTGCTTTTCCTGTCTGACATATATCTACTTCTACCTCTATTTTAGCAAATACTTTCAATTTTCCATCGTTGACACCTCTCAAATTGATATCGCATTTTTCTAACACCAAATTATTCAATTCTTGATAATACTTCTTACTCATAACATTAACACCTGCTCCTGTATCCAACAAACACTCCCACTGTTTCCACTGAATTTCCTCTGTAACGCACGGACGCCCTTGCATTTTACTATAACCTATCTCTGATTTCTGATCCTCAATCAACGCGTTAACATAGAATATTTGCTCAAAATTCTTTTTCATAAATCCATAGACCTTATTCATCGTTCACAAATCGAGCTCGCATCCGAATCCGTGGGAATTATCTTCTAAGATCAGTGGCATTCGGCTCCCACCAATTCTTTAATTGACGTAGCCCAGTCGTTTGGGTACGTCTTATCGTTTTTTTCTTCATTATCATCAAATGTGCGTTCTTCATCTTCGTTCATTGTGTTGATTTTAAATTTCCGATCATTGTACTCTATTCTCAATCTTCCATTGTCGTAACCATTATTCTGTCTGCTAGAGATCACTTAACATGCCCCTGCTAGATGCCCATTCCGGCCACATTTTTCACAGCGTATCTCTGGTTTACTTGAGTTCACTTATGTCCCTTCTTCCCGCACAAGAAACAAACCAATGGTTGTCTGTTAGGACAGTTTCGACTGATGTGCTTAGTGTCTTTACAATTCCTACACTGCATAGGTCTTTGTTGGCAATTTCTGCTGAAATATCCTGGTTGATGACAAGTATAACATTTGGACTCGGTTGATTCTTCTCTTGGGAGTTGTTTTCTCGGCCGAGTCTGATTTACCAATTTTTTTAGTTACCTCAGGAGCCCTGCTGTTTTGAACAATAGCTCGATAACTTCGGACAGCATTGATCCTGCTCTTCTTTTCGTGGCTTATTTCGTCTACGAGTGCAACGATGTTTCCTTGACATTCTTTAATTTCCCTAATTTAATTTCACGAACAACATCTTCATTATCAATGCAATGAATTAACATTTGAGCTTTCAGCTCTTCTTCGAGTTTATGCAACAACGCATTTTTTACAAGGCGGTTTACTTTTTGGAAAAAAGTCTGTGCGTTATCAGCACTTTGCGATAACTCAACAGTTTTTCCCAATCCGTCGCGGCTGCTCTCGGTTTCTCAAACGCTAGTCTTAGCCGATCCTCAAAATTATCAGCTTTACCAGCTGTGTTCTCATATGCTTCCAAGAGATCTTCATGTATCATGGAGTAAATACATGTTTGTCATTTCTTTTGATTAATTTCGGCTGCTTCAAAATATCATCTGCAGCGAGAAATAAATTTCTCAAGGTCTTCTCCGATCTGGAACATGTCGGGAATCAGTCGGTTCGTGATTGAATCCACTAGCGCTGCCACCATGTTAGGTTGGGAATTATCATCCATTCTAAATTAAAAAGAAATTAAGACTTGCAAAATTTATTAATCTACAACAGGTTAAATTTGTTATTTAAACAAATTTCCAATTTTTTATTTTCTTTTTTTTTAATTCTATTTTCCATTATTTTTTTAATTTCGATTATAATTCGAAATTTTTTAAAAACTAAAATTATTATTTCCGAAAATTAAAAATTAACAACGACACTCTCTTACAGTCCTAAATTGTCGTTCGATTAACCCATTGGTGTTGTGATGATATGGGCTTAAAAATTGAATCTGAATTTTGTAACATTATGTTAGCTCCTTCATAACTTTGAATTGGAAGGATTTTCCACAATCTAAATACATTACTCGAGGTGCACCATATTTTAATATCCATCGATTAAAAAGTATATCAGCCGTTGTCTTTTCATCTTGTTTGGCCACAGCATTTAAAGAAATATATCGACTAAATTGATCTATAATAGCTAAAATATATTTTTTCCTTGAAATGTCTGTGTGAATGGTCCACAAAAATCGAGAAATATTGACTCAAATGGAATTATTGTTATTTATTACGTAGAGATTAATTTTTACTTAGAAAATATTAATTTACTGATATTATAATTAAAATACATAGGATTCGTTTATTTTACTTAGCGTTTTATTAAGAATACTTAACTTTTTAATAAAAAAATACATAGCGTTTTAATTAAAATACTTAGCGCTTAAATCACTGCCTTATTCATATAAATATTAAATAATATTAATATTAGTTCAAAATATATAAAGAATACTTCCAACGAAAAATTAAGAAATTTTTTGTTATATAATATTATAATTCCAACAATCAATTACTGAATTGTAATTGATTAATAATATATATATATGTACACACGTATATAAATATTTTCAACTCCCTGCAATGTAGGTCACAACATTAGCCCCCCTATTAAAAGTGGAACATTAGGGTTCTAATAATAATATATTGTTCTTCTGTTCATTGAAAAACAAAATTTAATTTTGATCTGGTCTAATAATGGGTTATTACTGTAAAGAGCTTCAATTCTTCAAAAGGTTTCTTAGACCACAATCTTATTCTTTTCTGGTTTACTAGTGTGTAACTAACCCTTATGTCCAAGACAAGAGAGTGCTTCCGTCGGTCGATGATTTTATAAGGGCCTTCAAAGGAATCGTTTATATTATCCCTGACTAAAGCTTAAAGATTAGCATAAATATTTATACTGTTTTCTTCGTTTTGTCAGATGCGTTTGAGCTAACTACCTCTACTTTATCCCAAACACTGACATTGTTTATTTGTTTTTTATGATTGTTTTCTTCTTCTTTTTTCGTGGTGTTGGTTGCGTATTGCAAACTTCAGCGAACCAAAATATTTTCGTTGTGATAATTTGGTTCAAAAATATTTTTTTACATTGCAACTTGAAAAATTAATATTCGAAACAGGTGTATTAGTGTTAGTGTAAGGAATATATAAAACATCATGTCCTGAAGCTCTAATAGCAGAATTAGAGGTATTACTACTATGAGTTTGTGGAGATGAATGAAAGGCTGCTATTAATTCAGCTAAAGTATGCCCCGGAGCTGCAATTACCGACTTAGCAGATTCCTGTCAATTTTGTCTAAATGAAACTTGTTGTTCATTTTTAGGGTTAGGAATTACAGCACCAGAAGTTTGATGAGGATACTGAGGTTGCGGTAAATATATTACTGTGGTCGGTTGGGGTAACATCATATTTGTATATTGTGAGATTGAGATGCCAAAACTGAATAATTTTGCCAAAGAACCTGAAGTAGAATTAATCCATTTTGTGAAGCATATGGAACTGGTCCATTATAGAAAACTGTTCCACATATTTCTTGTCGAGGAAATAAATGTTTCTTCCTTACAGCATGCCTAATATTCAATTTTCGTTCTTTACAAATCAATGTTTCAGCTTCATTCTTGGTGAGTTTTTCAGCTATTTCCAGATTTTCAAAAGTCATAAGTCCATAGCTTCCTTTTGATAATCCGGTACTATCATTTATTATATTTACGTCTTTGATTGAACGATAACTCGAAAAGAAAATTATTGATTCCTCATATGTTGTATTTGCTGTGATTCTATTTGGAATTAGTGTACCAATTTTCGGAATTGGTGTAAACGAAATGTAATTCAGTTGGTTTAACTGATTTATTTGATTGTGCTTAATTTTCTTTAAAATTTTGGAAATTCTCGATGCCAATGAGAAGTGTTCAACATTGGTTTGAACATCACGAAATAATTTTTGTTTTGCGTTTAATAAAAAATTGTACTTTTCTGTCAACTGGGATAGATTTTCGTGCTGAATTTGATATGTGGATGATGATTCTTGGATCAACTAGTAGAAATTTCTTTGAAAATAATTTTTATTTTTGTATGGAGGCATTTTCATTTTGTTCTGACACCAATTTTGGAAGATCGAGTATTAATTCAAAATATATAAAGAATAATTCCAAAAAAAATTAAGAAATTTATTTGTTACAAAACATTATAATTTCAACAATAAATTACTCAATTGTAATCAATTGAAAATATATATATATATATATATATGTGTGTGTGTCAAACCCACTACAATATAGGTGACAACTATATTTTATCCTTACAGTGAAGTTGGGATCAAAAAATAAGTAAATCCTCTGCCGGCAAAAAACGAAATCACTTTCCGAACAACCCAATAAATTGATATTTTTTTCATATTAAATACATATTTTTTTATAATTGAGTTAAAAAAATTTTTTAAAAATTGTTGAGTTCTTGAATTCGGCAATTACGGAAATACAGTATAACATATAAATTAGAAAGTAAGCTTATATAAAGATTGGAAAAAAAATCTTTATATTAAGAATGTTTCCAAATTGCCAGAAGAAGGTTGGTCGCGCTGCGATTGCCTTGACCTTTTGGCTGAACCCAAACAATAATTTTAAAAGAAAAATAATTAAATTAAATAAGATAATTAAATAAGTAATTAAAGGAATTAATTAAAATAAAAAATTAAATTAAATATATATAAGTATATATATAAATAAATATATGTGAGATCATCACGTTTATATGGTTTTGTGATGATTCAAATACCATATGAGTCGATTCATTATTTATGACAATTGCGAAAATCATCAACAGAAAAAAATATTTGTTAGAGATAAAATAATAATCAGATTTTTTTGAATTATGAAACAATTAATTTTGTCATTAAACAAATTCAAAAAGCCTTTGTGAGCGAAATTCATTTTGAGTGTTTGTTATGTAATAAATGTGATATGTGTATGTTTGGTCGATTGATGTCGAATAATGTGTATAGATAAATGTATTTGTGAATGCGTGCAAATTTTCTTTGTTTATGTGTGAATGTCTGAATGCATGTGTGTTTTGTGTTTGAGTTGCCCAATGAGAAGGCATGAATGTGTGTAAATGATTGGGTGAATGTGTGTTTTTTACCAGTGTGTGAAGGAATTTTGTAAATTTGAATCACAATGTGCTAAAGGTGTCAATGTTATTAAATAAAGAAAATTGTGAATTTGTCAAATGAATTTAATAATTTGAATTAATTTAAATATGTCGTATATGTGAAAAGTTTTTTCAAATGACTTCGGAATTCAATCTATTATTAAACGATGATAATGCTCTGTTATATCAAGCTCTTATCGTATCTGGCATTTGTCAAGATTGGGCTGGAAATTTATGTGGTTTAGACGATTCGAATAGGACCACTTTGTTTCATATTGGCGTTCAAGGTGTTCATGATGAAGAAGTCAGTAAAGTAGAAGAAATAATTTTTGAAGTTCTTCAAGATGTTTTTGAATTAGGATTGCGACACGATAAAACCAATTTCGGTCTAAGATTAATTATGGGTTTGAGTTCCGGTGTAAATCACGATACTTCATTGGAAGGACTATTGAAAACAATTGAATAAGTAAAACAATTGAACTTTTGAGCTCTTTTTACAAATTATTTTTTTAATCATAGAAAATGGTATTATAGCGTGGCCATCTGCTAGGAATTTCCGGGGACAGTCCCCGATTTTCAACATTTGTCCCCGGTCCCCGAAGAACACGATTTGTCCCCGATTTTCAATTTTTTTTAAAAATTTGAAAAAATTTTACTTTTTATACATTATAGTGCTATTTAATTTAAATAATGATTTATTAATATTAATTATTAATATTATTAATATTTATCTGCTCTGAGTTTTACAGGGAAATCAAAGGAAATTATGACTTATTGAAGAAGATGCATAGCCAGGAAAAATATAAAAATTAAATTATTAATACCATTTTATATGATTAAAAAAATAATTTGTAAAAAGAGCTCAAAAGTTATGATATTGAGGAAAATGTAGCATACATTTTAACTAATAAAGAAAAATGTGTATATTTTACAGCTTTTTAAAACAATAAAAATTAGTCCCAGATTTTTGTAGAAATATCCCCGAAAAATTATAAAAACCTGTGGCCACGCTATACATAACAAAATTTTGTTGACTAAGATTTAAAAGACATACAAAAATAATTTTTTATTGCATTACTTCATATATTTAAAACTTTATTTTTTACAGACATTAGTAATTCTGTACCTGCTGCGCCATCTTGTATACTGGGAATAGTAGGGATATCATAAAACATAAAAAACTAGAAGAAAGGGATGCATGCAGACTTAATGACAAACAAGTATAAAAAATAATTTCGACTTCAAAAAGTCTTTCCAACTTTTCCAAAAATTTTCGTATTTGTTTAAATAACATGATTAATTATAATGGAAATAATATGGCAACTTTAAATTTCTTTAATTTAGAATTAACCATTCTTCGAAATTTCACTTGTGAATGCAAAAAAGGAAGTAATTCTACGAAAATAACAAAATCATTAACAGGTTAATATAATTTTGATTTTTACTTATAATTATTATTACTTGCTTTAGTATTTTCATTTCAAATTAGAAAAGGAGACATATTATTATGATCACCGAAAATTTGGCTTTCTTTAAATGTCGTCATGAGTGATAATTATGCCTTACCGAAATAAATCCGTCAGTACTGTTGGGGTTCCATAAATACACATTAAAATTTTAACCAAATGAAAATATTTCTTGTATTAAAATTATTAATTTTAGGTTAACATCATATTTATTTTAATAAGATTTGGTTTAATATTTGTAAATATTTTGACATTTGTTTTTATAAATCAATTTTCAAGGTTATTAAAAAGACTATATAAACAAAAATCAATTTAGTTAAAATTGCCTAAAACTTTCTACTACAAAACACAAGAGGCAGAATCGCGATCGTCCAAGTGACGTTAATTTCTTTTAACAAAATTTAATTTTCGCTGAAGTATCTCACGCAACCTAGAGTATAAGAGAAAAAAGATTATAGAATTTTCAGCTATCATATTACTCAGGTATCATAGCATAAGGATTTACAGTTTTGATATTATAAAACTGAGATCTGAAAACTCGTATCGATTATCCAAGTGTGAATATGTATTATTGATAAAAAAGATTTGAAATTTTATAAAGCTCTGTGCTAATTTGTGTTATTGAAAGTAAAGATTTATAAAAGAATTTGTGTTCATTTATCTATATATTTGTGTTAGATGACCCTCCTGATTATTTGGAGTCAGAATGAAGAATTATGGTTAAAAAGTAATTATTGAAATTAAATTTGAATATCCAACATAAAAATATTTGATGAGCCCTCTGTTCTTGAAACAAAGAGTACATTTTAAGTAATTTGGTATTTTGAAAAGTACCAAAACGTCTAATTATCCTTTGAGAAATCAGAAGAAATTTAAAAAAGAAACAATAGAAGTAAATAAAGAAACCAATATGGATTTTGCGAGTTGACAGAAGTTACATGTAAATCACTATGGTAGAGACCCCGTTGAATTCGTAATTTTTATCACATCCTATTTAATGTTTGCATCAGGGTATGGATGAGCAGAAAAGACAATAATTCAACGATGACCGTTATTTTTAAAGGGAGCACTGTGCCTCAAAAGCATTGAAAGTTTTAATTGTACACAAGATTATTTAGGCATAACCTAAATAAATTTTTCTAGTCACATTAAATATACTTGGAAATGGTACCTGAAAATAATTTTGTTAAATAAATATAGTAGCATGGATTGAGTTTTAATATCTTCTTTTTAAAAAAAATACCTTAATAGTTTTAATCTCTTCAAATCAATTAATTCCATTAATATCGGACTCATTTCTTTGTTCATCAGTTAATTTCAAATGCGCATGAAATTTACAAACTTTGAATAGATTTAATTTTATTTAAAAGCTTTTTTATATTGCGCTCCAGATAAACTTTTAGGTTTTCTTCCGGTTATACTTAAAGGTGATAATCATACAAATTATAAATTTATAATT
>MQRK01254357.1:5107-19622 GCA_001938485.1 Girardia tigrina
TTTGTAATTGTCAAAGTTTAACCTATCATCTTATCTTATAAAGATAAATTAGATAATTATTATTATTAATATAATTATCTACTTACAATTGTAAGTAGATAATTATATTAATAATAATTGATATGGAAAATTCTGCTAATAATAATTTTCCATATGAATTATTATTAATATAAATATCTACTTACAATTGTAAGTAGATAATATGAGCGTTAGTGAGGCAGTGAGGCAGTGAGTGACTTGGGCTTTTATAAGATAAGATAAAATACAGATATTATTTATTTATAATTTAAATTTCTTTCAATAAACAATTCAGTTTCAGCTATTTGTCGGTCTTATCAGATTCTATACTAATTTTTATTTTTATTGAATAAACTGAAAATTCTTGTAACTCGCAAAGTAACATTAATTTTGATTAATGTCTTTGAAGAAATAAATTTCAGTTATCAAATATAAATTATTTGATCTTTTCCTTTTCGGGTGACTATCCTCGATCAATTGCATTTCTTTATGCTTTATCATATTTATTTAGTCAAAACAGTTACTGATAGTAAAAATTATTCAGATTTGTTGAGTCTCATAGATGTTAAATGTTAAAAATATTGGGAAATCATTTAGATAATTTTATTTTAATTGTAATTTGTTGTGTCCCTTCGCTCCGCACACAACAACGAAAAATTCAAGAACAATTTGAGGCGAAAAATAAAATTCAAATAAAAAACTTGAAATTAAAAAATCTGTTTAGGGATAAATTAAAAAAATTTAATTTATTTAAATAATAAACCTTTTAAATTGTTCATCGTTCAATTTTTTCTCACTTATTTTTAAAGTAAAATTTATTTCTATTGCAATCATTTATGAAAATCAAATCCAAACATCTGACACGGTATTCGGAATTTCCCGATCCGAAACGCTAAAATGAATCGAAATCTTTCAGAAAAATAACAGTCTTGCCATCGCATGACAATCTCTAGTCGTGTGATCCCAAGAGCTGATTGCTCTGATTTACATAAAAATCCTTCTCGATTACCATCGATTCTAAGACGTGCCACGTCATAAGCGGACGATTAGCCCGCTCGTGAATGAAACTCGGGATCAAACAGGTTAATTGGCTATTCATTTCATTCCAGCCATCACATTGTTTAGGGAACCTCATCCACAATATAATTTAATCAAGAGAACACTAAGTTATTACAAAATAATTTGAAATTAACGAATGTAAAATAAAAACATAACTCCATATGTCAAAGTGCTTAATAAGATTATATGTTTAACCATTATTTCTCCTCACATAGCTGTAGTCAAGACAATAATTATGGAATAGATTTAAAGACATAACTTTTGGTGGTCATTAGAAAATTGGTAAATTTAAATAAATTTATTAAAGAAATTTCTTTTATCATGCTTTGACTGTTAACCTGTTAAATCATCTTCATTATTGTAAGCTTCTACGACTTAAAAAGTTTCTATTGTCTTTGTTATTAACACTTTCATTCATCATAATTA
The DNA here is from genome assembly GCA_001938485.1 of Girardia tigrina. NCBI lineage: Eukaryota > Metazoa > Platyhelminthes > Tricladida > Dugesiidae > Girardia > Girardia tigrina. The sequence continues at coordinate 6,611 of MQRK01254357.1, forward strand.
ATAAATTGTATTATTAAGATTAGTGAAAAGTGAATTTATAATACTTTTACTGGAATGGGGGTGATAGCAACGCATGTGCAGTTTCGGAATTTTTGCGTTGATATGAGGTGTCTGGGTAATGAGAAAATTATCATTTTTGTGTTAATTCGGTTATTTCAGCAATACCGGTAATCGAATTTCTCCCGGTATTAAGTATAATTTATTTTTATTTATATTATCTTTTTGTTCAATATCTTGGTCGGAATGAAGTTTTAGTAATAAAAATATATATATTTTTTATTATTTAATATTTCAAATATCTTCAATTTTATTTCATCAATCTATTATTTTATAGAATATTAGGTCACCTGACAAATGTGCTAAAATGAATTACATAATAATTCAAGTAATAATGAGTTATTTTAGAAATTTTTAAAGATTTAATTTATTTAAACAAAATTAATTCTAAAAATAAAAATGCTATTTTATTTTAATAACTAATAACTTGTATTTTAACTATCTAAATTTAATTTATTTTAACAAAAAGACACAAAAAATGTCCTGTCCATGACTGAAGTTATGGACAAAGGTATATTAAGTAATTTTGTTACAGGATGGGAAAAATAAAATATTTTAATTAAAAATGAAAAAATATCTAATTTATTGTTCTTCTTCTGTACTCTTATATACTCTTTTATTAATACACTTTTATACCACTTTAAAACTTCGGAATGTAATTTTCGACAGCCTATTTATCTAAAATATGTTTTTTGGATTGTACTATCTAACTTTGTATTGTACTTTCTATCATCTTATTATTGGTGTATTGTGCAACTTAATTTTATATTCCATTAGATTTGACTGATCTCTGAGTTACCCAGAAGACCGGACGGTGGTAGCAGGGGCACGAAGTAGTATTTAAAATAGGAGCTCAGATTCGGTGTGCTGGGTCCATTGGGAAAATATTTCATTTTTATTTGAAGAGTTCCTTGTTTGAATCAAAAGTATATTCGGAATCATTTAAATTGATCTTTAATCAATTTTAAAAAAATTTTCAAATATTTATTTTTTTATTTCTTATCAAAAATTCAAATAAAATTATCTTTGAAAAAATAACTTTATTTATCAAAAAATCGTTTTTAGTTCAGAGTTAAAAATTCTTTAAAGTGATAAAAACATTGTTTCACAATCAAGTTAAAAAATTTGAGAACAAAATCTTGATAGATCGTCTTTTTACAATCAAATTAAAATTAAATTAATTTAAATAAAAATTGTCAAGCGAAATTATCGTCCTTTTACAATAAAAAATTCGATAAAAATAATCAAACTTAAAATTGTTTTCGATATAAAAATGTGTAGCAAAAATTTCGATAATCGTCAAATTGAAATTGATCATTAATTAGGAATCGGGAATAAATCAATTTTTATAAATTTTAAAATAAATAAATAATAAATTTGAAAAATCAAATAAAGTTATAGGTAATTACAACAGAAGACATTCACCTTTAGTTTTTGATGCAATATCTACTTGACTATTATTTTTTCTCAATTTAAAGTTATTGAAAGAAGAAAGTAATAATTAAACTAATACATTTTATTATTTATAGGATATTGATTTTACTTTCACATAATCTCATAATAACTACATAATAAAGTATTAAAATAATTATGACCGATTTTGTTTTGAGAACTGAGGTATTTTAATGATAAACTGTCATTAACTAATAAATAATAGTCGGGAAAATACTACGATGGAGAAAGTGTATTTTCAATATATAGCATAATTAACCATTTTTCCACACAATAACTGCATGCATTACCGACATGGAAAATGCCATACACAAAATATCGAATAAAAATAACAAAAACTTTAAACAGTAAATAAATTAACGATATTGATTTAAGAAAGATTTATTGAAGAAAATATAAAAATGTGTGATTGTCAAATGGAGAAGTCTATCGCGATAGCACTAAGACCCCTTCAAAGCCCTTTCCAAAACCGGAAACCAATAACCCAAAATTTTAGAGCAAACAAACGACTTACTGAAGATCGGACAGCATTCACATTCCCCGTTCATTGAACCTCTCAGTTTAGTCAGAACCCACTATCGAGGAGGCCCTGTATCATCTGAAGGTCCTGTTGAAGAAAACATAAAATAAAAAATTCTTAATTAATTATTTCAAGAATTAATCACCAAATGATTTCGAAAAATAAATTTTGGAAAATACGATCTAAATCCTTTGTGATTTAGCAACTAGGTGACCCTCCAGAATTTTACGTAGAATCCTGAACAATCGCTATACATAAACAATGCACGAACAAAATCACTTAACCCTCAGTGCAAGAGTCATAAAACCGCGAGAACAACAGATGACACCTACGGAGTGTCTATCAATATGATAAGTAAATTCCGAAACGAGACTAATTAGGACAGAGAAAAATCAATAAATCTGTCACGGACACCCCCGTCGATGACTAGTAGAAGAATTTAGAAATTTCATAACGGTTAATCACCATTCGACACTACAGAATGTTGCATTACTCGACACTCTCGGGTAATCCATTAGGAATCCTTCTATAAATACATAGCAGTTCCTGACTTCTAACACAAAACTTTTCCGCTAATAATTTTCTACAAAAATAATTACACACAATTTTACACCTATCATTTATACGCTTAAACACTTATAATTGTGACATATTTCCAATTTGATCGGAACATCCCTTAATTGCAATATTTATTTCAATCGAGGTATAGTTTATATCGCATCTATGTATATTGATATTTAATTTGTTAATATTTACGATTGTTATTTAATATAATTTCATTTGAATATTCGTTTTGTTTATTTATTTATTATTATTCACTTTATTTTGATTTATATTGATGTTTTGCTTTAATCGATGATCGATTTGGGGAGGTTTATCATAAGTCTTAACATAGCAATAAGGAACGTCGCGGGACTATTCAAGATAGTAATTGTAATGCCAAATTTTAAACACTAGTAAAATTAGAAAAATTTTTACATTTTTAAAAATTTTTTTTTGATTTTGGAATTTTTTTTGATAAGAAAAAATTAATTAAAAAATATTTCTTTTTAAAAAATCGATAATTATTATTGTATATATGTTATGTACCTCAACTGTTGGTAGCGATTGATTGATTCCGCAATCCTTTGAATATTCCAAATCCGGGATATTCGTTTGGCAATTTTTTAGATCGCGCGTACGTGAGAAACAATTCTGCGCTTATCGCTTGATTGCACGTGTTCAACAGGGTCGCGTGAGAAAAGAAAAATAAAAATGTGTAGCCTGCAACAAAACGCGTACTGAAAAATGCGTAACTTAAAATGCGTGGCTCAAGGGTCTAACGTAAAAATCTATGTGATGCGTAACGCGTGATGTCTTAATATATTTTAAATTTATAATATTTATGTAAACATATCGTGAATAGCATCATCGTGTTATTCAAAAAATAAAAAAGAAAAATAATTTGACAAAATATTATTAAAAAAATAAAATAAACAAAATAAAGTAATTAATTTACATTCCAATAAAATAAACAAAAATAAAATAAATAAATATTGTCATTATATACAACAAAAATAAAAATAAAACAAAAATAAAATAAATAGATACTGTCATTATAATGCAACCCCAACATCTTAATATACCGGAAATTCGGTTTAGAAAAATTAGATTTTTACAAATGATTTTAATGAAAATTTCATCTAAAATTTCCATATCAGAATTCTGAAATTATATCATCAAGAAAATCCAAATTTCTTGTGATTTTACATTCGATATCGAAAATTTTTTTGTATTCATTAATAAATGAATTTTAGAAACATAAAGTAACAAAACACGAATAATCTATGAAAGAGATATTGCACAATTTCGAATTTGATAATACAAATACGCTACGAGTGTTATTTTTGATCGTACCTAAACTAATGAATTTTTCACGTCAATCAACAACTTATATCTGTATCCAGTCACAACTCATTCCACAGAATCCATATTCAAATATTATCCGGTCGATATATTCTAGTTTTTTGATTATTTGAATTTATCCAATTATCAACTGACTCAAGTAAAACAAATTCATATATTTTAAATTGGTCAAGTAGCTGTATTGATTTTTGCTATCATTATATCTCCTGACATTAAATTACTACGAACTATAATTCAAGATTCTGGGTAGAGATTTTTGCGTAATTAGCTCAATTTGCTTGAAGAATTCCTGATTATATAGAACTATTTTCGACTATTAATCCTCAACAATCATTCTAGTGATTCATTCATTACCTGATTGATTTACTGACATTGACATTTATTGTTACTAGAGACCAATACAGTTGTGTTATATAAGTTTACTAATATAATTGTTTAATCCAATTAACAAATTTTATAATAGCTAACTGTTGATATTTGTGGTATTATAATCCGATCATACTCTTTAAATTTGGACCTATTTTTGACAGCCTTATCAGTTAGAGATTACCACGTAAAATTTATAGACATAATTACGCGTTTTTAACTGTTTTGTGATATATTCTCAAGGATATTGAACAAAACAGTAATAAATTGAGAATGAGAGAGTCTATCTTCATCAGTGGATCATGTTGTGATAAAATTGTGAAGTCAGGTAATCATAGACTCAATTCTTATCCAGATAATGTCACATGATTCCTCAGCCCGAACATTTCAGTTGAATACTCCGGATAAGCCAGCCACCCTTCATCAACCTATAGGGAAAAATAATAAGTTAAAGGCAGACGCCAGAAAATCAAATAAAACTTACATAGCCTCCAATTTCAAAAAAAGAAAATTGATTATCCAGTACAGCGATAGAAACAAAAATACATCCAAAAGAATTCACCAGCTAAAACAGAAAATCAATAAATTATATAATAGTATAACCAACTTACAGTTAAAAAATTAATCAATACCATATTAACGTAAGTACTTTAACAAAATCAAAAATACTTACAAAATAAATAAGGATAAATCGAACTTTTCAAAAATATATTTTTAATGACATTTTAAATATTTAAGCAAAATATTACAATGCTTTTGATTAAATGTTTACAAAGATAAATTCGTTATTTGTCACATTCGTCCTCACCCGCAGTAGAGAGTAGCCCAGATCGACTTAAATAGTTTGGATTTTGATTCTATCTTCCTGGTTTATGTTGGATGATGAAATCAAATTCTTGCAGAAACATACTCCATCTTTGCAGTTTATATATATATATATATATATATATATATATATATATATATATATATTTGAAAAAAATTGAAAATCTGAGATTTGAAATTGGTTTGGTTTGAAAACCCAGACAAAGATGGCCTTGTTCGAGTTATTATTATTACAAGAGAGTGGCCGAGTTATCGTGCACCTTAATTAAATAATGGACTTTATTGACTCAGTAATTGACAGACGAAATTGTTTTAAATAATTAGTAAAATTATAATAAGATTAGTTGTCTTTGAAGACTACTAGTTTTTTTGTTGAACGAAAATTTCATTTTCGAAAACAAATAAATTTATTTTGTTGATTATTGTAAACGAAGAATTTTCTTTTAAAATTTAACAATGAGTGTTAAAAATCGAACGCTCGACAATTAGTGTCCACCAGTTTTCACGTTCGGCTCTGGAACATGGAACATTTTTTGCTTTCGTTCAGTGTGTATAATCCGTACATTGAGTTCATTAATTGGTTCCCTTAGAAATAAGATTAATTATCTGTAGTTGTTTTATAGTAAAACAATTTTTTAGATATATTGTAGTATCATATCAGTAATAGTAAAATATATACAATATTTATAATAAAATATTATATCTATATACATTACCGTGTTTACCTTCCTTTTTACCGACCATTGGGAAGAAAATTAATTATGTCATCGCTCTCGAGAGGAATTCTCAGGACCTTTGCAATTACGTATCAATCTTCCAATGTCTCCTCTACCTCATTTAGCTCTATGACGATCGTAAGAGTTGTGAATAATCAATATATTTTGTCTAGTGTCTCCAGTATTTTAGTACACATGATATTACAGACAGCGCGTATGAAAAGTGCTAGATTATTTCCCGCTACCAGATTCGAAACATTTTCTTCGTTTTCCTTCACCATGCTTCGTTCTCCCTCATTTGTTTTCTCGTTTGGTGTCTTTCTAGATAGTTTATTTCAGAAAGACTGATACCATAATTATATCTGAAAATCTGGTATTAAAATAGTACACTTTTCCCAGTTAAAAGAGTGTCGTTACTGTTTTTTTTTAAATAAAAAAATCTGATTGGGTGCGTGTTTGATTTTACCGATTTTGATTGACATTGTAGTAATAATTTAATAATTAATAATAATAATTAATTTAATTAATTAGATTAATTTAATTAAGTTTGATAATTAATTTAATAATAATAATTTTACAAAAAAAAAACAAAATTTGATAATTTTTTTTCATCATATATTTATTTACCTTAAATTATAAATATAAAATATTTATTATCCCTATATTTTGTTTCTTTTTAATCTCAATGGAACACTATTCATTACATTGTCTTTCCATTGAGATATTATGGTTGTATTCCAGTGTGGATCAGTAAGCTCGTCTCACATTTTCTAGAATCTTGTTGAAAACGATGAAATTGTTCCAACAAAACGCTCTAACGAATTACACAAAAAACATTCGGTTGTACGGCGACAAAGTCAAAGGCCATGTCATCGGAATCGATTTCGACGCTATTTGTTTTTTAACTCTTGACTCCGTTATTGAGGGGTCAAATTCCGAAAGTGCTCGATTATTCGAAATATAAAAAAAATCAGATTGAGAATTTAATTTCAATATTATTTAAACAATGAATTTATCATTGTATTCAAAAATTATATTTTATTTCATCAAGCAGAAATAATTTAACTTCAGTTTAATCTCAGAATTTCTCGTGGAGTTTATTCCATTAACCTTTTTTATTTTTAAAGTTTGTTCCAAAAAGAAATAATGAAATTGTATAAAAAAACATTTTACATAACTTGCTAAGAAATTGTTCGTAAAATTTAATTTTCGCCAGTCGTCCTAATCGGATCTTATTTTACGATTTAAAAAAATAAATAATTTACTTTTGTTAAAAATGATAAAGAACGAAAACGAAGAAATAACAAAGCGGAGATTAGCGCACAATTCAAAAAATTATTTAATCATTCGTCAATTTCACAAATATATCCCATTTCCTTTCCATTTCTTATTAAATTTTCGTTTAGTATTGAATTTGTCAGATCATTTGGTATACCAATTACATTAATAAAAATCCAGATTTATCAGTGAAAATTTCCAACATTTATTAGAGTTAATACACCAACTACCATCAATTGTCACATCATTCCATTAAATCAAAGGTGTTATTTTGATTCATTTCATTTCAAGACCAAATCAGATTAGTTTATTATTTCATTGTTAATTGACTACTGTTTTATCTACTCTCTTTATTTTGTTTTGATTAATATAAAAAATAAAGTACTTAAAAATTTTTATTTTTATTATTCTATCAATAAGTAATTATTAAGTAATAAGTAATCAGTAGCTAATATAAGTAAACGTATTAAGATAAACATATTTTATTGATTACATTCCTTTAACAGACATAATCATTGTCTCATTGAGCAGCAGACAGAGTTCTTAAATTAGAAAGCAATCTGTGTAATAAATCGGACAGAATAATTTTAATAATCATCGTTTATAAACAATAATGAAAATTTGTATTTGAGTCAATTTTCATTTATTACATATATAACAGAGCGGGTGCAGCACTAGCGTGGCCGCGACACTGACATAGGGGCGGATTTCGAGTAACAAACTATTAAAACCAAACCCAAAGTCGCAATCATTATTTGGTCAATGATGTGGCTCCTGGCACTCTTGGACTCGTGCGGCCAGTGTCCTGCAGTCGAGTCTCGATTAGACGTGGGCACATTTTAAAATTTTCTAAACGTTTAAACGGTCTCCGTTTAGCAAATTAAACGTTTAAAAAACGTTTAAACGATCTTTAATTTCATAGAGAAACATTGTGACTATGCTTTATTTTTTCGAAGCTAATTCATTTCGAAAATTCGATGAATGACAATTTTTTGCATAAAATGTTTCCAGTCAGCTCCTAAAAACAATTTAGTTCGAACATTTGATGCAAAAGTAATGTTAAAGTCGCAATAATCATTTCGTTTTTACATATCTGTCACATTCAATGTGATTTTCCATTCAAAGATATTTCTTTGGTAAATACGGCCTTCAATTTTAATTATAATTTTTACCATCAGTCTCTGCATATTTTTTTATTGCTGAAGGTTTCATAAATACAGTCACCATCAATATTTTTCTCCCTTCTGTTATACCAATAATTCCAAATCCGATTATGATACATTGAATTTTTCAAATCCCATGTTAGTTGTCACACGAGCCGCGGTTGCCATATTTTTTGAGTGAAAACATTTATTAACAACATAAACAGGCTCATCGCTACAACAATTTTCTGTAGCACAATCTGTAGTAAGCATCTTTCTTTGATTGATATATTTTTTATATTTATTCAAATCTTTAATGAATGAGATATAAATAATGATAACCTTTAATTTCTCAAAATGTTATTGGGTAAACATACATTTAGTAAATTTTATAATAATTATTAGCTCTTCAAATATATATTTTTTTATTTTTTCCTTACATGCTTTATAATAAATTTCTTTAGTTATTAGTAATTATTTATTTGTAAAATAGAATTGAAAAATGTTTTTGTATGAAATTTTCCGTTCCGCAAAATATTGAAATAGTTTCTAATAACAATATATTTATTAAAAAATACAATAGTAATTTTCCGTTCTACAAAAGATAAAAAAAATCTGTTGGCCAAGTAGAGTTCTGTCCGTATAAAGAATGGATAAATCAATTTTGGAATTACTATTTATAATTTACTCAGTAATAATGCTTATTTAGTGTATTAAAAATACTTGATGGTAAAGATGTTTCAAAAACAATCACTTATAATATTTTAATTTTGAAAATAAATGACGTATTTCTGCTAATCATTTTTAATAAAGTGATTTCAAATTTATCTTCATTTTGATCAAGTCAATTGAGAGAAAAAAACTAAACTATTTTGAAAAATAAACAGACAAAAACTAATAAGTTGTTGTGAGTCTCCTTTTATCGCGGTTATTATACTTTTGTACTAATAAACTGCCAGAACAGGAGGATATGAAGTCCACTGAAGGAAGTTTTTATGTAACCCATGTTTAAATATTGCGACAAACAGTTGATTAACTCTCATCTACAACTCCATGATTTGCTTTGTAGATTGTGGTGTTTCAAGGATGTTAAATTGAATATTTGTTTTGGTATGCACATATTTCTTTTGAATTAATGTGTTCGGAAAACAGAAATATTTAGTAGAATTATTTAATATTTTTTACCTACTAATAACTTTAAAATTAAATATAACATATATTAAACATAAATTTTGAATATTTAATATAAATTAGTTCTCATAATATTAATCAAGCATTTAAAATCAACACTCAAATTAACATAGAAACATAAATAATATAAATACTTATCATATCTTAAGTAAAATAAAAAAATCCCAAGACATAAATTTCAATATAAATTATTTCTGATCCTAATAATAATCATCTGACATAATCCCAACTTAACACTCAAATTAAGATTAAAAATTAAAAAACAATTCGCATTATATAAATTTCAATATTTAATATATATTAGGTCTCATAATAATATTAATCAAGGATTTTTCAATCCAAAATCAATTTAACTTTGAAATACAACATCAAAACAATATAAATATTTTGTCATCATTTTGTAAAATTAAAAACAATAATTTACTGAACAGAATTCATATAAAATAAAAAAATAAGCAAGATCAATCTATAAAAATTCTTCAATCATCAAAAAGTCGAAATCCGCAGTATAATTTTATTAAAAATATAATTTTTTATATCCAACGACGTGTTTGACCACCTCGAGGATACTGATGCTGTTGCCGCAAGTAACGATCGTCCCGATTTGACCGATTTTTTTAATGATATTCCTTAATAAATACAGATGCCGAAGCGATCCATACCCTTTTTTGGCCAACCTGTATAAATCAAGTATCATTATAAAATTAAAATTGGCAATTAAAATAAACGAACGATTTCAACCGTTCAATTTTACTAATTTCGATTTTGTAAAAAATATTGTCTATATTTCTAACAGATTCTGTGATCAATGCTTAAAAATTTTAATTTAAAAAAAGGTAAATAAATATAAAACACTACACTTGAATATAAGATCAATGTCGACAAGGTGATTTGAGCGCTTTAATTTATAACCGCATAATATCATTTCAAAAAGCCAATTCATAAAGGAGTCAGTACAACGATCACAGATTACTTTTGTTTACCTTCATTGTAAGAGCTTTAGGATCCTGGTTCCCCAAGAACCACAAACCTCTCAGGGCCATCTTCTTCTCAGACAGGGAGAAGGTCATTGCCAACGCAACAATCATATTCAATATTCGATGGAGTGCTCATCAATGGGTTGCTTTCTGTGATGGGAGAGACAAAAGCAGTCGATCTCAATTTCGAGATGATCCAGTCCACAATCCAAGAGCCCTCCTAGTGAAGGCCCAATATTCGAGGATGCCGAGAATGCTGATGAGCTCTCAATAAAGTCTGAGAATTAGCTATCCTATTGTTAAGGATCTGAAAAAAATATATATTATTAAATAAAATTTAAAATATATTCCTTACCCTCCTAAAAGATAAAATTAAATTAAAAATATAAATAACATAAAAAAATAAAATAAAAATAAAAGCGTCGAATAATCTCTCTGTAACTACCCTTTTGTTTGAGCTCAGTGCTCAGGAACTCAGGGTGGTTATTAGAGATGAAATATATAAATATTATTATTAAATAATTTGTAATATTATTCTAGTATTATTTATTATTATTATTATTTTTACTATTATTTTATTATTATTTTTATGATTATTATATTGTATTAAAATTAATATAAAAACAATTACTTTTATTATTAAATCCTGTCAACGAGTTTTTCCTCCCTAGCAGGGGCCCGTTCATTAAGGGGGCACGCTTGTGTTGGTTAGAAAAAGCCGTTGAAGGCTTGAAAAATAATTTATGATTATTATTTATTATTATTTTATTATTATTAATATTATTTTATTATTCTTAATTTATTTTTATATTATTATTATTTTATTATTATTAATTTATTTTTACTATTATTTTTATCATTATTATTATATTAATATTATTATTATTTTATTATTATGATTATTATACTATTATTATTAATATTATTATTTTATTATTATTAATTTATTATTCTTATTTTTCTATTATTTTTATTATTATTTTTATTTTATTGTTATTATCATTTTAATCACTATTATTATTATTATTTTCTTCATTATTATTTTATTATTATTTTATTATTATTAGTATTATATTATTATTATTATTATTGTTAATCGAATTATTATTAAAATTATTTTTATATAAAAATAAAAAAAATATATTATAAAAATCAAAATACCAAACACTTACCAAAAATGAAATTTCTTATAAAATGAAATGGGCAATTATGCCCGGATATTTTAAGAAAAAGAAAACTAATCATCCAGCAATTACGCTGGGATTAGTTTTTAATTCCTAAATAAATTTAAAATAATGGGCAATTTAAATTTAACCCGATAAAACAAATTTATGAGAAATTGAAATAAATGGCCATTAAGCCCGATAAAACAAATTTATGTTAATTAAAGTTTTTAAATTTTTATTTTAAATTAAGTAAAATTTTATTTTAAACTAATTTGGATTTTTACTATTTTTTGTATAATAAAAAACGGGTATAAATACCCTAAAATTTAAAGAATAATATGACAATACATTTGAACCGAAACTCTTTAATAGAAAAGTTATAATTTTTAAATCAAGAAGATTTTACAAATATTCTGGAATCCTCCATAGTTATTTATACGTTGTATTATTCGGAAGAATTTGTGATTCAATTGAATAAAGTTTTTAAACAGAATTCCTTTGACTTATTACTATTGTTAATATTGAAAACTAATCTCCGGCGAGATTCATTTTAATTGTAACCTCAAGAGAGGGTTAATCAATTGTTATACTAAATACAAAGTTGGAAGAACCTATTTGAAAAGTAGTCAGATAATTATATTTGAAAGCTTGTTTAAAGTGGTCAACAAAAATATTTTCGAATACCCAACACTATACAGCTTGCAGTGATCCCCGAAGTGGCGACCCATGATTCTAAAGACAAACAAAGCCAATCAATCAATCAGATAAAGTTCCATCTGGGCAAATAAAAAATAAGAAAATTGGCTGAAGATTAAAATAATGAGAAAGGATTAAGATAAATCAAATGCATGAGTCTAATGAATTTTGATCGATGTATTTTTCCTTGTAACAAATTTTAAAGAAAATAAAAGAACTAATATTTAACAAACATAAGTTTTCTACAAAAAAAAAATTCTAAATTAATATGATTATATTACATAGCAATAGAAAATTACTAAAACTCATTATCAACATATTGCGTTGGAGAAAGTCTATCAAAGAGGAAACATTTATAAATTCACTCAGATAAAGACTATTTGAAATTTTCAGAACTAGCCGAAAATAAAGTTAAAGCTGTGTCAAGTCTTTTTTTTCTTTTTTTATCTTTTTTTCCATCGGGTATCCAAGCTAATCTTGTATATCAATTTAAATGTCACAAGTGTGAATCCTTGTACATTGGAGAAACAAATCGTCATCTCCGCACTAGAATAGCTGAACACACCCAATTGAGTAGGAATAACTCGATTCTAGATCACATTAAAAATGCAGAAATAAAGATAAAGTTAACTATGAAACTGAATTTACAGTTTTGAAGAAAAATTTTGACACATATCATGAGAGGATAGTCACTGAGGCATTATTAATAAAGCATTTAAAA
>MQRK01254358.1:0-12398 GCA_001938485.1 Girardia tigrina
ATTAAGGAATTTTGAATCTCTAATATTTTCAACATACCTGATATTAATTTTCAAAATATTTTCATGGATTCCATATCAAGTAAAAGTTTATTTTAATTGATCATAACTATGTGTTACCTATGTAAAGTACATATAAAGTACACGTAAAGTACACCCGTTTAATGTTGTTCTAAATTTTATACTGATGAGTTTAGAAACTGCGTCATTTAATTAGTACTATATAAAGTACATGGCTATATCTCTCAGATTTCAAGTTTTTTATACTGCTGATTTTAGTAATAAATATAAAGTATCATATAAACATATCAATAAATTCGAAATATGCGGTGTATTATTCGAAATTGGGTCAAAATGAGTTAATTTGTAATTCAAACTTACTTTTTTTTGGGTACAAATAGGACTAAAATTTTAATTATAAAAAACCTAGCCATATAATTACAGGTTATTGTGTTCATATCAGAGTTCTTTAGTGAATAAATAATTGATAAATTATAAGAATGAGCTACATCAACAGTGATCTTGAATCTTTCTGTGATACCATATTCAATCTTCTTCCTACAGTTGAATAGTTTTTATTCTATAAATCGTCAAGAGAATAGTATTTTGGCAAATTTGATATTGACATTTATAAAAAAGAAGGAAATCAATCAAAAGTAATCATGCATGTAAGAAGGCATTTGATGCTTTGGAAAAGTTACTATGATACAATATCTTTTACTTAAGAAATCGAAAATTGATGATAAATTACGGAGGAAAAATATCTCAAGATTGTTTCATGATGAAAATTTAAAACAAGATTTTCAAAAGTTTATTGATAAAAATGTAAAATTTTCATATGCATAAAAATTTCATATTAAAAGCATCCGATATTGTTAAAGAGAATAACAAAGATCTATAACTGTTCAGATAATTTAGAACTCACTTTGTTATATGGACGAAAAATTTACTGGCATTGAAAAATCGATGTAAAAAATGTAATTTATCTTCATGTTTATAGGGATTTAAAAATTAAAATTGATTAATTATATGTTTGCCGAAGGTTGAGACTTTTAACTCGAAGATCGATTCACAACTAAAGATTAAATGAAAATAATAATTGCGGATTCGAGTTATAGGGTTTTCATTTTAAATTGTGATTTTTATTTTGGTTTGAGTTTTTTATTTTTATTAACGATTTTTGATTTAGATTTTCGATTTTGATTTTTTATTAATACTTGAAAATTGTGATTTAAATTCGGAGTTTTTTTGAAATTATTTTTATATAATATAAGGCAGTGTATTTTTAAACATTATTTGTATCAAATTAAATCGTAAAATGACTGTGATATCTTAAAAAAACCAATTAACTTAAAATTGGAGGCCGTTAATGAAAATAAATTATTCTTTTATATAAAATTTCTTAAGAAATTGTTTTGTTATCATTTATATATTAGCTTTAACAAAATTTTGTGAGTTTTTATATCCGAATTTTCAAATATATACCTGTATTTTATTAAAATTGCTAAACCTTTAAAATTAAAAAAAATACTAACAATTTTGTTTTATAAAAAATTCAATTAAAATTTCTTCTCTTTTTTTCCAATCTGATTAGAGATAAAATCTCTGATTCAAAAAGCTTTGAAGGTACCGCTAAAATGGTGCAATACTTCATTTCAATTCCTTTTTAGGATTTAATTTTCGTCTAGGTAAATTATTTTATATTTTTTTATAATCTAAATATAATATTAATTAGAATTACGATTTTTATAAGAACCCTTACATGTTTTAAACAGAAAAATGTTTTTTTAATCGGGACATGAAACATAAGCGTACCGGAGTTTTTGGTTAATAGGCCATTACCGTAATACTCTTGTACCGTATTTATCAGACTATAAGTCGCACTCGCATATAAGTTTTTGGTATTTGATTTTGGAATTTTTGACACTATTAAACTGGCTCCTAATAGAAGCCCATGGGTCTTTATTTGTACATGGGATTCTATTTGGAAACTGTGGATAAGACAACAAACATTCCAAAATATGATCTACTTTCCAAACATTTTGCTCATTATCACTATTATACAATAGAGTTCTGCATGGTCAAGTACAAAGTGTGCATAAAAAACAACAAACATACTACGACGTGCGCTCAATAAGTAGTGAGCCCAACATAAAAATAATAATTCGATTCCAATGAAATTTATTTTTCACAAAAAGCAAGTTATTAAGGTATCATTTCTCAAAGAAATCTCCAACACATTTTTTTCCAGCGCACAACAAGGTCCAGAAAGGCTTTTTTGGAGAATTTCGGTGGCTGTTGAGCCAAGAAATTTGAGACTGCATCCTTCAAATCTTCTTTCGTGGCAAAATGTTGACCCCTGAGGGCTTGCTTAAGGTGGTTGAAGATATGATAATCGGATGGCGCCAGATCTGGGCTGTATGGATGGTGTGCGAGCAGGGTGAGGCCACAACCCTCAATTGATGACATTGACAGTCCACTTGTGTGGATGGGTGCATTGTCGTGCAAATAATATAACTCACAAACTCTGCTCTTCCTTCTCAGCTTTCTGGTCTGTAGCACGAGCCGGGAGTAGTATTCACTGTTGATACGAACACCAGCTTTCGCAAAATCAGCAAGGATCATTCTATTTGCATCCCAAAAAGTGGTGAGCATGAGAGCTTTTTTGTGAGAGGTTGATGATCGCATCTTCTTCAAACACCCTTCCTCTGGCAGCTTCCACTCTTGAGACTCACGTCTTTATTTTGGGACATAAAGGGCAAGTGGTGTTTCATCCATTGTCATAATATTCTGTAAGAAGCGGTCTCCAATACGTTCATAGAGGTTTAAATTTTCCTGGCAGCACATCAATCGCCGATCCTTCATGTCTGCTGTTAAAAACCGTGGGACGAAGCGTGAACACAATTTTCTAATTCCAGTTTCGACAAGCAGTGATTGTATGGTACCTGTGTTGACATCTAATCACATTGTCAGTTCTCTGGTGGTGATTCGTCGCTCACAGCACACGATTTTCTTGAGTTTTTCGCTATTTCTTCGCCAATTTCACGAGGCCTACCTGACTTTTCTTCATCAAAAACAGACGTTCGACCATCTCGAAAATGGTTGAACCATCGTTTGACATTAGATATGGATGGATTCTCTTCGTCATAAACAGAACTAAGCTCCACGAATATTTTTTCCCGGCTTTTCCCTTTCATTAACAAGAAACGAATAACGCTTCGATATTGGACGTTTTCCAATGACGTTTTCGAATTTATGCGCTCTCTAACCTAAACACAAATAATAGATTAAAACAAATATCACAAATACTACCTTAATAACTTGCTTGTTATGAAAAAAATTCATTGGAATCAGAATATTATTTCTATGTTAGGCTCACTACTTATTGAGCGCACCACGTATTTTCATAACGAATTATTAATTTATTGTCATTAATATCAGACTTATTTTTTCACTATTTGACTAGTTATCAACTTTAAATAGTTCTTCTTTGCTGCCAACTTCAGTTTCTGTAACCTTTAAATGAGTATTCTGGTTGTTCCTCTCTTAACTATTGGTCCCGTTCATCATGCAGAGCAGCGGTAAAGCAAGAATTAATGCTGACACCTAAATGTTAGACTCGGTTAGTTTTTAGTGGTATTACAACATGTCTTAAATATATGCTTTAGCTAGGTACTCTAAAATTTCTACTTTCTTTTTAGTCCCATATGATTTCCAGATCAGCACGAATGAAGAGGTTGTAAAGTAAGCACATAATTTGCCGAATCTATTTTCCATCAAAGAATTTAAAAATTTTTGTATTCACTGAGCCACTCTTGTTTTTAGTAATTACAGCCTTACGCCTAGGAAAAGTTATTTTTGGAACTCTTTTTTCAATCCTCTGAATTTGATTGTGGGTATCAAGATTCGACCCTCGCATGAAATTTATAAGCAAACCGTGTAGTGAAATTTTCCAAATTTCTAGAAAAAAACATTTTCTATTCAAATTATAAACCCCCAAATAATATAAATATTTTAAATGCATAGAAAATTGATTTACTTAGTTATTTTAACTTAGCATATGCATATATTTTTTGTTTTCAATTTAATTTTTTTCCATATCGACTCTAAATATAGGCCACTGAGCCTCCATTTGGGTCGGCCTGTATACGGGAAACTCCGGTACTTTTGAAATCCTTGAACTCACATCAACCTATCAGTAAACTGTTACTGTATATAACACAGGGATTCTTCATCAGCAGATGCATTGTTAATATACCTACAGATTGCAGGAAATACCGAGACTAAAATTCGATCCAGTCTCAACAACAGAACTCTGGATTTACGGTTTTCTAACGGTTGTTCAACAACCGAAAATTTTTGAAGAATATCAGTTTTTCAGTTGATTTAATTAATGAATTTTCTGGTTTTTAACAGAATTTAGGTGACCCATGTTGACTCATTTCACCTCAGAATTCGCTCGAATATTGCACATCCTATGCATCAGATTATTTTTGGAATTTTCTATATTCGTTATAAATAAATGATAAACAAGTCTCGTGATAAAATTCGTGAATGATACAATGATAACAATGGAATTTTCCGTTATCGATTTTATTAAATTTGGTCGTTTTTGACTATTTGACGGTAAAAAAATAAATTATTAAAATAATTTTAAAAGTTGATATGCATTTAATGAAATATATGAAAGCCCATAATAATTGTCTAAAGTTAGCGTTAAGTAAAATTTTGCAGATAATGGGACCGTCCTTAAATGATGTCACGCGATTTAGGTCGATTTTCAGCTTCCCTCCCTCTTGTTAGGAGTCGTCACAAAAAGTTAGACTCCCCTTCAAATATATAAATGTCCAAAAACTCAAAAACCGTGGACAACTCACCAAGAAACCGAAAACTTAAATTCATCAGAAATTCAAAGCTCAGCAGATATGAACATATGTCTGATTCCTTTAAGGTAAAATACGACATAGAAGAATATTTGATGTTCTATATGACTTATGAGCTAATTAATCTTCCAGTCAACTGCTGTGATTATGCCTCTAGAGAACTGACAGATGATGACAAAGAAAAACCCGAGAAACTTCTCGAAACTCTTCAAAAATTCCTGTTTTAGATCTAGATTCTTCCAAATACCAAACATAAGCTCTTCCCAAGATAACCATGCTTACCTTGCAAAAAATTAAAGTTTACGATTTTGTCGAAGAATCCATCTTTCCAGAATACAACCATGTTAAAACTCGTAACTGAAACCAATGAACAGACTGCTCAAGATACAGATTAAACCTCAAATCATACATCTATAACTGAACTTAGTGAATCTACAATCATCTTCTACAAAGAAAACTTTGATTTCGGACTTTCCAAGAATCAAAGTGACCATACTTTCAAATTCCAAAAGAAAGACCTTATTAACTTCAACCCCAACTTCTCCATTCCTAGATATTTAAAAATTAAACTATCTTTTCACTTCGACCAACGGAGAAAACACATCTCGGCATCCAAAATTACTTTCCCTTCTGGAAAACTCATCCCAAAACATCACGTCTGCTGTAGACTTCTACAATAGGACTAAGGGATGGGGTAGATAAACTGACTCAGCTGGAAATTACTATAAATTAAAAGACAGAAATATTTTTTCTTACAAAAAAATAAAATCCCTCTCATCTATACCAGGCAATGACCATTACTCACCATGTTCCAAAATCAATCTCAAACAGTTCAACTAACAGGTCTATTTGCCACCCAAATCAAAACCCAACAGGCAAAACTCATCAAACAATATGAAACCACCATCAAATTCCAAGATGCTGACAATTTCAAACTGCTCAGATACCATGATCAATTAACATTCCTCAAATGGAAATCTGATAACATAAATAAAGAAAAACAAACACTTACCAAACAAAAAATGCCGGAACCAGAACAAAAACTACCAAAAACTCCAAAGGAGAGCCCAACCTCCGACTCAAAAACTCCACCTAAGAACAAAACCTCTAAACGGTATCTCCCAGAACCTGACACAACCGGAGGATAAAACCGCCCAAAAAGAAACACAAAAAGGCACTATCTGATAACAAAGCAGTCACAAACCCCTAGCTATGCTTTCTCATCAATATTGAATAGCTCATAATTTATGGTAGAAATGAAGGTTGATTATAGTCGGTTTTCTCTTGTGATTATCAAATAAAAGGATTATAACTATAAAAAATATATGAAATTAAAAACAGTAGAACACAGGAAACTAGCTGGGGTATCGATGCATGTTCATAATTTCGATGTGATATCTCATTTCTCAAAACCCCTCCACTCGTCAAACATCGTCACAAAAGTTTGAAACCCCTCCCCCCAAGATGCGTGAAGTCATTTAAGGACGACCCCTAATATTGTGCTTATAAAATTGAAAACTCATTTACATATCTACAATTTACCATTAAATATGTTCCAATAAGTGGTAAATAAAATCAACCTATGTTTTCTTAATTACTTCTAATTATAGAACCCTGTGTCACAAGGAACACAGCGCTTCAAAGGCTGGATTACTTGGCAACTAATGAGAAATTAGCCGTCAATTGCATTTATACATTATAATTATGATAGAAAATGACAAAACAAGTTTTACTTATTAACGATTTATATCGTAAGATTCTTTATAAAAGAAGCTTATATTTTTAATACATAAAAATATTAAACATTCTTTTATTTACCATATTAAGATTTATAAATTCTCATAAATGGAAAAAAAACAAACAAAATAAATTTAAAAGAAAAAGTTTTTAAAAAAATATAAGACATGGCTAAATGATTATTTAAAAAATTAATATATAAAGATTAAAGGCATGCTCGCCAATAAATCTCCTGTGGATATAGATATATGCTATTTGTGAATGTGTTGAAATGATGTACTGATTATACGATCTTTGACAGAACCTGCTTCTATGAGATTTTAAGATGGTGGTTAAATAAAAAGTGTTTAGGGATTTTTATATTTTAATAAACGTTTTTATTTTATTTCCATGAGGTATATACATTGGAAAGTAAAATCTATACACAAGGGATAAAAAAGACAACGCTTTTCGAAATAACAATCTCATCATCAAGTCGATCCACACCATGCATTAAAGTAATAAAAATTAAATAATAATTACAATAATTAAAAAAAAACATTTTACTAATAAATCATTGAATTAAAATGAATTTATTTCATTTTTAAATTCAGTAAAAATACATTATATGCGATCAATTCTATTCTCACAAACTAATCATTGGTAACTATCAATTGCATATGACTGAAAACAATGTTCTCTCAGATTGCCATTTGATCAGACATATTAGTCAAATTGCATCGATGAAATTTCGGATTGTTTTAGATTTGATGTGAATGCTAAAATTGAGTGAATTCCATTGAGTGTAAAAAGTTTCATCTCAAAGATTAACTTTTGGTTTGCTGTCATTTGTTATTTTTACCATATCTCCGTTACCTTTTAAAATACGGACGATAGAGTAAACATCGTTTTCTCAAATGGCAATTGATAGCTAAAAGTGGCTCGTTTGTGAGAATAGAATTGAGTAATTTTAGTGTATTTTTACTTAATTTTTAAGAAAAATGAAATAAATTCAGTCTAATCCAATGATTTATTGGTAAAAAAATTAATTATTGTAAGTTCAGTATAATGTAACATTATATGGTGTGGATTGACTTGATGATGGGATTGTTATCTCGAAACACGTCATCTTTTTTATCTCTAGTAAATTGACTTGTATAGATTTTAATTTTCGATGTAATTATTTATATTATTTATTTAATATTTATATATCATTTTTAAAATATGATCAAAGAACAAATTTCATTTTTTTCTTACATTAAATCCAAATTAATTTTTTATAACAAATAATTAGAGTAAAATATCAAAAAATAGTAATAAAATAACAGTAAATTTAAATTAATTAAAAATTATTATTGATTAACTGTTTGAGGCTTGGTGGGATAAAGTGAAACCCATTTTGAAATGTTACAATACTCTTTACACGATATTTATAACCTTTTAGCGTTACATTTTCTTCACTTATTCACTAAATAAATGTCTGATGCTCAGGACATAACTTCCTTTACTATAGCCAGTATTCATATATCGTCCAAAGTAATCTAAATTTGTGCAAAGGAAGTCTTTGTACATAAAAATAATGCACCTCAGAGTCAATAACGGCAATTTTTGTTTCACAAATGTTTAAATTATTTTTATAATTAATATTTTAATTCATGTTTACTAAAATATTTTATTTAATGTATAAATATGTTTTACTAAACTTTTAACCCTTCGTAACATGGTGTGACACTTCTGTAACAAACCGTTGTAACTCTTACATGATCTCTAACTATTAACATATCACATTTTAAATCACTGTTGCATATCTGTTACACACCGATCTAAAACAACATCGGTGATTTATTAGTACCTTTTAAGAAATACCTTTTAAAATACCTTTAAAATACCTTTTTAAAATACCTTTTTAATTAATACCTTTTTAAGATATTGAGTTTCGAAGGGTTAATACTACTTATTTAAAATGTTATCTTTTCGTTAAGCTTTGAATTACTAAAATTTTGTCTGATTAAACGGTCAAATGACTTTCAGACTTAATTTACATTTGCTTATACACCAATATCTCGCTTTGCGTCTTTTCGTTTTGCATTTTTTCGAAGTTGCGTCGCTGCTTAATTAGTAATATTTTTCACTGTGCATCGTTAGATTTTCGAGGTTGCATTGTTTTGAATTCGAGTCTTTAATTTTTTTTATTTTTTTTAAATTTTCTTTTTTTTAAAGATGGCACAATTTTTGTTTTAAATTGCGCCATTTCATCAAAACTCGGAGATTCCCTTTCTAACTGAAAATCAACGCAATTTTAATATAGTTTTATTTTCACTTCGTTTTCCTAAATTTAGAGTTCAGTTTGAATTAGGTAGTGTGTTGTGCTTTTTGTAACGTTTCAATTAGTGTATTGTGCTTTTTTTTAAAAGAGAATAATAATTATTTATAATTTTTACGGGTTGTTTCTGGTTACAAAATAGGTAAATATTTTTCAATTTATTTATTGGCAGAGTTATATTATTTTTTTACATATACTTGTAATTTTTTAGCCAAATAACTGGAAAGGGCGCTGCTAGTAGAATTACCAAAAATAAAAAAAACTATCAGCTTGGTGACAAAAATTTACGACGTGCTTTTTGGAACGTAACCCCGACGCAAAGTGAGGTAATGGTGTATGTAATACACTTTTATATTATTTTTGTTTTTTAAATGTTTACTTTGTTCAATTTTCTTTTTAAAAAGTAGTATTTTCGTAACCATCGAACCTATTTTTGATCTTTACATGGTTTGCTATAGAAAATCTTAATTCCCATTACGTTAATTCAATTTGCGTTGTGTTTTTGGAACGTAACCCCAACGCAAAGTGTTGTATTGGTGTAATCATATTTTTTTAAAATGCTTTAAAAAGCTTTTAAAAACATGTTGTAACATGATTGATTTAAAAAAAGTATTAAAATAATGATTTTATATTACAGTTTTAATTAATTTAGTTGTGAGTGACATTTTTAGAGAAAGAGCCATATTCGGAAGAATCTATGTCAAATTTATAAAATAGGAAACAGCAGAGTTAAAATAATATATTTAAATATAATAATATTTAATATATTTCTTTTCTTTTTCAAGAAGATACTGAAAAAATTCAATTTTATAAATAATAAAATTGTTGATTGCATAAAACGTTGATTTAACCGACTGTCGGTAGTCGCATAATTTGGGATAATTATGTTGTCAAAACGTTCTATCGATAGCACAGGATCATTGATCCATCTCTTTACGTTAGCACAGAGTTTACTAGATATTTATTTACTGACTAGGAGAACAATTAAAGATAAAACTGGGGACGATATTTCAATTTAAATTTTAAAAACCTAATGAATTTACAGAAAATATATCCTTTTTTATACATTCAGTTCAAAATCAAATAGACGTTTTAATAGAAAGTAGCTAAGATTGCGAATTGCATGATGTTTTGGCAGTCTGTTAAAATGATTGATTAACTTCACAAAGATATTATTTAACATTTTTATAATATTTATCCTATGATAAAATTTTAAATGAAAAAGGACTTAATATATAATATGAAAATAAATTAAAACCAATATATTTTAAGAAGTCTAATTTTGCTTCATTGACAAAGACTATAATGAGTTAATAAAAAATCTGCGAATTCCAGCAACTGGGTCTAAAGATTAACATTTTAATCACATTGCATCGAAGCATTCAATTACCACCTATGTTGAAAGAACTACAAGACAAAAGGATGGCTCATCAGACATCTCAGAACAGCGCACAAAATTTATGAAAAACAATTAGTCCATATATATTCGAGCAGAGCTAATAAGTCCAGACAATGAGAAGGGAATCAACCAGTGAATGCGATACCAGAAAACAACGAAACTCAAGAACCAATCGTCAATCCGAATGCTGCAGCGATAGAAGAGTCAGAAGCGAGTTCGTTAGCAAACCATCTGGACTACCGCCTTAAAAATCTAACTGTGAGAGAAACCTTCGGATGCCTATTTCATGGATGTGTAAATTCCACGTACACAGCCAAAAGTATGCAGAATCATGGGACCACTACTAGTCGTTTCTCACTGGACTGTCAAAGCGTGCACGGAAGCGAAAGGCTGATATCCCCGCAGGAGGCTTATCTGGAGACAGACTTATTTAATTTGGGTTGAGGATCTAAAAACCCTATATGCTGAATACCATTCTTGAAAGAGATGTAAGACCCAAATATAAAAATTGAAACATTTATTCATATTTAAATCATATAATTTATTAAATCATGATAATTAATCTAAATAAAGTTAATTCTAAAAGGTAGTTAACAATTATATAATTATAATATAATATATAAAATATATTAAATGAAAATCAGTAAATTTTAAGGCTATTTTCATCCAGATATGCTATACAACAAATATTAATATTCAAAACAAGAAAAAATAAGATATTTTAATTAATAGGATTAAAATAATGGTATTACTATAATGCCTCACTTGATGATCAGGTTCAGTTTGCCACAATATATGTGTCAGGAATATTTTAAATTTGGTTTGTTGAATTTTGTATGTTGAGTTTAGTATTTGGAAATGTGTTTCTCCCACCCAGATGGAAAATTGATATTTTAGATGTTCACGATAAATAATTATTCGAGTATAATTTGCATTTTAAAGTACAGTATAAGATATTTAAAAACATTAAAAATATTACATCGTTTCAAATTTTCATATTAAAATTTAAATAAAATAAATAGTTTTAACTAAGTTTTGAATTAAATAAATGTTCTTTCTTTCGATAAAATAATTTTTAAATAACAATAATATTAATAATAAAATAAAATAAATAATAATAAATTAATAATAAAATTACAAAATTTGAACTTTAAAAATAAAATCTGAAAATAATGAAAAATTTGTTCGAATAATTGTTTATTAACAAACATTAACTAAAAGTTATCAATTTAGAACGATGTCGAATGACGAGAGTTTTGCTGAGAGTTGTCCAAAAGACAATTCTGATTGTATTGAAAATAAAAGTTCGAAAACCCATGTTGGTGTTCTTAATAATATGTATGGAATATCATGCCACGCAGATTGATAATAGATTAAGAAAAACTATCATATTACCCAGAAATTATTTCGATCTTATTCTTATCAAAAGTATTTTCTCGATTTAGTTATTAAAAACAATAATTCTATAATTATTATCTCTACATCTGTATAAATTATCACTATCTGAAGTAATTTACAACTGGAAATATTTTTTAATTTCTTGCTATATAAAGATATTTGATACTTTGGAAAAATAATTTTATTAAAGATTTTTTAAGAAATTGATATTGAACATGTTTTGAAATTCCATACTCCAACATCAGCAATTATAATTCAATATTTTTTAGTTTTAAAAAATTTTTATTTTAATCGAAGATATTTATTATTTATATTTAATTATTCAAGATATTAATGGATAAAAATGGCATATTCTTAAGATTTTAAGATTTGTCTGACCACAACAACATATTAATAAACCTTCAAAATCGGCGAATTAAAGCAGTTTCAAATCTTAAAATTTTTAAATAAATTTGAAAAAATTGTCATTATTATTCAATAATATCTTGAAAAATAAATTATAAATAATAAATACCTTCCCCTATAACTAATATTTATATAATTAATAAATATTAAATTATAATTGCTGAAGATTGTGTATGAAACTTCTAAACATATTCAATAATCAATTTCTTAAAAAAGCTGTAACAAAATTATATATATATATATATATATATATATATATATATATATATATATATAT
>MQRK01254358.1:19293-37839 GCA_001938485.1 Girardia tigrina
TATATATATATATATATATATATATATATATATATATATTAATAATAATAAAAATGTTTAATAAAAATAAATTATGAGAAATAATAATAGTAATTAATATAATAAGCAATAATAATAATAATCATATTATTAAACATACTTATAACTCATAATTCAATATAATATTAAATAATAAAAATAAATAATAATAGAAAAACAAAAATAAAAACAATTTAAAATAATGTTAAAAAACAAGTAATAAAATAATAAACAATAATAAAATAAAAAAATAGTCCACAAAAATTTAATAAAATAAAAATAAAACACAAAAAATCTCTCGCGATAGAACGAAATTAAAATTACCTGCCGTACTTTATATTTTCGATTTAACGGACTTAATCGTCTCAAATGACGATACCTTCAATTCGAACACGGTTCCCGTGAGTATTGATGTATTTTTTATGTTTTACGTAATTATTTAATTTTTGTTAAAATTAAAAAAATAATAATAAATAATTATAATATCAATTAATAATAAAAATAAAAAAGAGTAATACGAGTAAATAATCATAAATAATAATATTAATTCATATGATAAGATACAATAATAATATTAATAATAATAAGTAATAATAATTTTATTAGAATTAGAATTATTATTAATAATTCCATATAATTTTAAATAATTATACATAATAATAATAATAATAATTAATAAGTCCTGGCGTGGTCGCCATGTGAGAAGTGGTTGCAAGATCAATATCTGAATTCATTTTTTTAACACCAAAATTTATTACTATAACAACAATTCACATATTTAAACAATTTTTTCTGTTAATTTAATCATCTCGCCACAAATTAATCTATTAAATTCTTTTCGATTCAATTTTTAAAATCTTGCAAATTTATTAAATACATTTCACATTAAAACTAAAAATTGATTTTAAAATTTATTTAAAATCGTTTCATAACTTATATTAAAATATATAAATTGTTATGACTGTAAAAATATTTTTATTTATAAATAAATATTTAATATTTAATGGTTTTCTTATCATTTTTAATTTTAAGATATTTAATAGATACATTAAAAAGAGATTTTTATTTTGAAATAGTTATTTAATTTTTTTATGATTTTCTTTTATTATATCATTTTTAAAATATTTAAAAAGCATATCAACATTAAAATATCTTACCTTTTAATTTAAAAAATAATAAATTATTATGGCGAGATGAAAATTTAAATTAACCCCTCATAAAAACAATAATAAATAAAAGTATTATTAATATTAATTCTTATCAATTAATTAGTACTAATACAAATTAATAAAAATACATAATAATAAATGGCAATATTTATTAATATAATAAGAAATAATATCAATAATATTTATATTATCATTTATAATAATATTAAATATTAATATTAAACAACAATAAATCAAAATAATAATAACTATGTTATATTATTAATAGTGAAAAATAAAAATTATGTTTTAATAATATGATTATGTATTAAATGTTATTAAATGATAAAAATAAATTATTATAATCATAAAAATAATACTAAAAATTAATAAATTATTTTAAAAATATATATATTTGTTTCTTTACAAAAATTCTAAAAAAATAATACCAAAAATATAAATAATAATTCAAAACAATATTCGATTAAATAATAATACTAAATAGTAAAAAAATGTTTGATTATTAATAATAATTAAATTAAATTTAAAAAAAATCAATATTATGTTAAATAATAATAATAGATAATAAATTATTTATAAAATATTTAAAAAAATAATTATTTATTTTTTTTAAAAAGAATCTAAAATAAAAAATAATTCATAAAAATTAAATAAAAGAAAAACTTCTCTCGCGATCGAACGGAATCAAAATTACCTTCCGTTCTGTTAAGAGAATTCATACACATGACAGAACATTTATTACATTCACAATTTTGATCATCTCTAACTTAAATCCACCATCTTAATCTGAACTAACTTGAAGAAAATTATTTTATTTAAAATATTTAATTTAAATTTTATTGACTAAAATAAAATTACTTTTTATAATCATTTTTAAACATAAATTTGATTTTAATTATTTAAAAATTTACAAAAATAAAATCAATAAAATTATTTAAAATTTACATTAATAAAAATTAAAAATTTGAATATTAAATCTAAATTTGAATAAATTAGTTTCAGATTATAAGAATTAAAATATTAATCATCCATCTGATTAGGAGAGGCACAATCCCAAATCAACACACAACATTTAAACATACCAACACTATAAACATACAAATATCACAAAGATATAAAATCCAAAATGTGTTTTGTAATAAATCTCCAACCCCATTTGGATTATGTTCGGATCTCGTATATAAATTTACATGTAATGGGTGTAATGCCACATACATTAGAGAGACGTCCCATCATCTTTTTAAAAGAATCCAAGAACATGGTCGGAATGTAGGTGGGAGTAATATTGCAGAACACAGAAAGGGTTGTAAGTCGAATGAAAACATAAACATAAATGATTTTAGAATTCTGTGTTCTCGTTTTAAAAACTATTGGGAGAGGGTGGCCTGTGAAGCACTTTATATTTGATTTTCAAAAATAAAGAGCCCGGATATGACTCGATTCCCTTACGAAAGTTGTATCGGTATAAATACACAAAACACAGAAGAGGTACGGCTTGCCATATCAGAAATGAGTAATGAGAAGGCACCCGGCTCAAAGGGGGTGACTGCGGAGGTTTTAAAATGGGCCGGACAACCCCTCATTGACAAATTGAAGCTCGATTTTGAGATGATTTGGAACGGGGATGGTCATCAATTCCCAAAGGCTTGGAGGAGTATAAAAGTGGTAACACTCTTCAAGGAATAGGGTGCAAGGTCTGATCCGAATAATTATAGAAGGATCTTCCTCTTAGAAGTCACCGACAAAGTTTTTGCACGAATAATTGTAAATAGAATGACGCCGGTGATGGAAGAAGGGTTAGACCCTTGGCAGTTTGGTTTTCAGCCGAAAAGAGATAACATGCAAGCTATAAGTATACTCAGGCGGATACAGGAAGAAGGTCAATATAAGAACCAGAATTTATTCGTGATATTCATAGATTTGGAAAAGGCATTTGATAGTGTCCCACGTGAAGTTCTGTGGGCCTGTCTGAAAAGATTCGGTTTGACCTACAAGATTCTCTATTTGATCAAGGAATTCAATGAGAGCTTTATTACCTCTGTGGGGGATTGTGAGTTTCACATGGAAAGATGTTTCAGACAGGGATGTG
This sequence comes from Girardia tigrina, assembly GCA_001938485.1. Lineage (NCBI taxonomy): Eukaryota > Metazoa > Platyhelminthes > Tricladida > Dugesiidae > Girardia > Girardia tigrina. The sequence goes on from MQRK01254358.1 coordinate 22,570, forward strand.
TCTTTTTAACTTGGTCTTTGGTGAAGTTATCAATACGACGATACTGAAAGGATTCTGGGGAGGAATTATCCTGATCAACGAGCATGGTGACGAATATTGATCGTGCCTGTAAAAACCTGAATATACTTAGAAGCACAATTTCAGAATTCGGGTTGACTATTAGTGCATCTAAGATAAAAGTCTAACTGATGACTCGGGGACTGGAATATCGCAACTAATGTGTGGTGACAAGGTCCTAGAATGAGTGAGCGAGTTCTGTTATCTCGGCAGTATATTGACCACAAATGGTAACTGGAGTCGGGATATCGGTCAGCGGTTGCGTTGTGGAATGAGGAAGTTACGAGAACTTCAGCGTGCGATTCAATGTAACCGAGTTCCTATAGCGCTGAAAAGAAGACTAATCGAATCAAGCATTTTTTCGACAGTGTATTATGGGAGTGAGTGCTGGGCAACACTTGAAAAAGAGGTAGCCCGGCTACAAGCTTTTCATAATACCTCCACACGCACTGCTTTTAGTAATTAATTTCACCGAGGCGCGTGTGGTACTGGTGAAATGGAGCCATTCTATTTTTGAGTACAATAGACGAAAAGGTGTACGTGAGGTAAAGAGTATTAAACTCAGAAATGGCCTCAAGAAATAGAAAATTCAGCGGCCGTAAAAAGCAGTTGATGAAAGAGCGCATCGCCCGCACTGTGCTCTGGTTATTTGGCGGCCAAGAAGATCTGGTCGAATACCAGGAATGCTTGAATGAGAGAGGAATACTCGACACTGACGATGAATTCAAAGGAACTGTCTGAAAAACTGACAGAAGTGATTGAACAGGGAAAAGAGTACCCGAAAATGCTCCAGTCGCGTATCCTTCTTGTTTCAAAGCTTTTGCGGAAAAGAAGGAACTAAGAAACCACATCAGAAATGTATATACGGTCACGACAGATTAGTGAAAAGCCTTTCCGATGTCCCATGGAAAATTGTCACAAGACATAAAACAGATGGATGGTTAAAGAGACATTTATTGATCGATCACCGAACCCAAGGCAGTACCAGTGGTGCTAGTGCTTCACAAAATAACGCTGATGAAGGATGTGCAAAATCTTCGAACCCGATCGCGATGCATGATGTGTCAGTGTCATTCAACGGTACCGCGAAGACGAACCTAAGAATGATGCCAAGGGTGGTTTTCGACTTTCGGTTAAGTAATACAAATGATGTGGGGATATTTCGGCGTCCCTTTACTCATGGTACGAAACGTGTATACACAGCCATAGCTCTACAGAATCACGTTACGAGGGATCATCACTGGTTCTTTCTGACTGGGAAACCGAAGCGTGCCCGTGCATTGAAAGATCGCATTCTTGCATCTAAATACGTTCGAGAAAGTCAGTAGGCTCTGTATTGTTAATTTTTGGTTTCTACCCGATACAGAGTCTATGAATCACTACTCTGTACGCCAATGCTGGTGCTGTAGTCTCTACAATACTCAGTTATCCGTTCAGTTGGGGGAGACTTATTTTATGTTGAGATTTGTTAGTTCATTTTAATTTGATTCAAACCTTATTTTAAAGTCCTACAATTTTCAATATATAATTTTAAGTACTTTGAAACTTTCAATGTGTAATTCAAAAATTAAAACGAGTTCCCCACAATCCTAACATCACTCTGTACACCAATGATGGTTCTGTAGTCTCTACGATACTCGGCTATCCGTTCAGTCGGGGGAGGTTTTTATTAATTAATAAATAATGATATAAATAATTCAAAATAATAATAAAAAAATATTTATAAAATATTTAAAAAAAATAAATAAATTCTCTCGAGATCGAACGGAATCAAAATTACCTTCCGCTCTTTGGATTTTCGATTTAACGGATTTAATTGTCTCAAATGGCGACACTTTCAATTCGAACACGGTTCCCGTGAGTCCTTCGATATATAAATCCATAAATTGATTTTGTTAGAAATGAAAATCAGTTATAATGTCTAAAAGAAAGAAAAAAACGTCGAAAGTAAATCACGATTAATTCTAATGAAGAAAAAGATTTCATAATTCTACAGAAAAAAAGCATAACGGAAAAAAAATCCTATTACACAATAATTATTCATTAAAAATACAAAATTTGAAATTATCATATGTATATTGTTAGAGTACTTTTAAATTGATTTAGTAAAACAAAATGAAATAATTTTTTCATTCAAATCAATTTTGATAATAATTAATTTTTATCGAGAAAAATTATAACGATTATCATAAAACTTTTTTGGTAATTATAAAAAATAATTCTTTTTGGAAAATAACGCCGAAATTCAAAATAGATAATATGTATTTTTTTTGCAATACACAAACATAAATCTTCTAATCCAACGAAAAAAATAACATGAATTTCTTTTTATTATTATTTTTTTTTGGAGCTTTACATTTTTCTTAATCTTTAGACTTAAAATCCAAACATGAAAATTTTCGTAAAAACGATAATTTTTTATGTGATTTTTGCATCAGTAATTCCGCTGCCATATCGAACACCGCTTCGACATTCGAACCGGTTCTCGCTGAACACTCGAGATGACCTTTCGCTTTAATACTTTGGCGAATTTTGATCGAATCCTCCGACGATATTAATTCGGCCGATTTTTGTTTATTGTCAAAATAACGATCGCGAAGATCGGATTTACATCCAACAAGAATGATTGGCGCTTTCGGGCTGTGAATGTCCAATTCCGGCTTCCAGATATCGAGGATGTTGTTGAGACTGGGCGGAATGTCAACCGCGTAGCACAAAATGATCAGATCGGCCGGATAACTCAGGATTCTGATATGCTCGTAGTCTTCCTGTCCTCCGGTGTCCCACAGATTCAACGTGATCGTACGACCATTGATATTAACATCTCGAGATGTCGTTTCGAAAACTGTCGGTTCGTAATCAGCAAAAAACGTTTTCTTAACGAACGCATTTAACAACGACGTTTTACCAACATAACCGTCTCCAACAACGACAACTTTCCTCGGTTTTTCTTTTACTTTACTCATTTAAAATTAAATGATTATTTTTATTTTAAAGAAAATCAACAAAATTGTGTTAAAAAAACAAATTTTTCAAAATTAATCGATAAAACACAGCAGTAATCAAGCGATTTGATTGGTTGATTAGTTTAATCAATTGATGGTTTGGATTTAACATCTCGACACAGATGCATACAAACACGCACTCATACATACACACAATATTGAGATTTTGATACGTGAATAATTTCGATACAAGTGAATTACAACCCATTACACACAGAAAGTGAAATTTATGTTTATTGGTTGTGTAGATATGTGTGTTTATTTTTTTCCGATGTAATTATGCAACAAATTTCCGATATTTATTTGTATTGTATATCAAATAATAGCCCAAAGGAAAACGACGGATTTTTATTAAATGCGATAACAAAATTAAAACAAACCAATTACAATTTGAGTTGATTTTAAAATCGGAAATGAAAACAATTTAAAAATTGAAGAAAAAGATTAATTAATCAAATCAAATTGATTTATTATTATTTTCAGAAATCTCAAATAAAAAAATTAGAATTATAGCCAAAAAAATTGACATTATCAGTACAACTATCGATTAAAAATTGATTAATGAATTTCGATAATATTTTTAATAATGATAGATTGGAGATAAGATTAAGAAGTTCGTGTTTCTTAGTTTCGTGTTTTAATGTCCAGTGAAATATATAATAAATGTATATACATAAATATAAGTGTATAAATAAGATGACCTTAATTTCAGATTTATTCTATTTTATTTTCTAACATTACGAAAACCATTTTTAATGAGTTACCTAAAATATTCACATATGCAAATCAGACGATTGATCTAACTTGAAGGATGTCAGTCAGGTTGGTTTAATTGATCAGATTATAAGACTTGATAATTAAATGTTGAATAAAAACCTTTTTTTATGGTTAATTTGTTGTGACAACATTTAATGGTAGTTTTGTATTGGTTTTTTTAATATGTTTTTTTAATAACAAATTGATTAAATTTGCAATTCCTTTTTATTTCATGTGAAATTTCCTCTGCCAATTTTAATTATGAATATTTTTCCAACGGTTTATAAATAAAAAAATAATAAACAAATGTGTAATAAAGCTTAAATACGCTTGAATAAAATATATTTAAATTAAACACAAATACAACAATCTGGGTATTTAAACAACCGAATTACTCATTACTCACACGCGCCCTGTCATCAAGGAACCTTCATTGTTCCAGCAAGGGGACAGGCCATAACCGATCCTCCAAGGGTCAAACTGGGACTCTCGGATTCGCCAATATACGATGACGGTGACTTTGCTACCGCAACAGCAGCCATTGATCAATTTGATCTTGATCGGCCTGAAATCGATCAACCAGTTCTCCAACAGCACCAGCCGCCCGACTTCGTCATACCACACGTCGCCGGTCCAGTCTGAGCACTCCTTGCCGCCTTTGCTGCGCCTGGTTTCCCTCGAGCCCAACACGACTCTTGTACGCACCACCAGCTCACCAAAGACCTCCTTGTTCTTGATCGCCTCCGCCAAAATGATTTATTTATTATTATAAATAACTTGGAATTCTTCATTGTATTAATGAATGAAAATAAGAAAGAAATTTCTGGTGAATTGTTTCAAATTATTTAGTGATGTTCAAAAAAAAACGAACGAACAATTTGTCACATTTTTCCATAATTATAATTTAATTTAATTAAGAAAACTGATTAAAATGTTTATAGAAATTTTTCTAGAAAAAGTTTAGTCCTATGATAAATATTTTATTTCAAAATTCTCTTCTGACAAATCTAAATGGTTATTTAGATTTCTGAGAATTCATTGACTTTGTAAAGCAATATCAGTTAATGCAGGGTAACAAAATGGGTACGCAAAGTGTTTACAGAAATGGGATCATCAAGTCAATGTGAGCAAACAATATGGAAATGTCATTCAATGTGAAGCACCGCAACAAAATTACGCAATTTAGTACATACATAATTTGCAAAGTCGGGACAAACGGGGGGTCATTAGAAAGAATTTTTGATGCGGATTTAGAATATCGAATTTGTTTTATATAAAGCAAGTTATTTAAAATAACAGTTTAAAAATTATGTAATATTAAAAAAAACAATATTTAAAATTAAATTAAGATTGATTAATTATATACAGGAGGGAATTCAAAGCCCCAGTATTTATAAACCGTAAGTTTCACATTAATTATTATCTTTAATCGCTTAAGGGGCATCTTAGTCAGATTTTAATAATCAAATATTATTATTGATAAATATTGATATATATTAAATGGTAATATTAAACAATAATAAAAAGAATATTAACCCTTAGAATACGAAGTGGTGGACTTTAGGTCTCCCAAGATTAGTTTTCGGATTGGTTTATTAAAAATAAATTCTGTAAATTTAATTAAAGAATCGTTTTTAATTTACTAACAGTCTTTATATATTAATATGCCAACTTATAAACGAAACAATTTTTATATGGGGCACTTTAGTGACCCAACTCCGTCTTTTATATAATAAAATAGACTCCGTACTCTAAGGGTTAATAAATAACATTAATTTTTTATTGTTTTATTATGCTCTTTATTCGCTTAAGTAGGGAATGCTAATCAGAAATGGTCAACAAATCTCAAAGCTTTTCTATTATGGTTGATAAATAATATGACTACTTTGTAACTAAAAATTATATCTCTCATAAAGTTAAAAAATAGAATTGCTACTTAATTTAAGTGTAATTTCGTATCTTGACATCGTATCCCAAATGTGACAGCTATTTCACAATCTCTCTAAAAAGATCCATTATTTTCAAAAAGATTCTATTAATAAAGAATAAATCGAAGCTCATTGCTTGGTGTGAATCTCGATTAATTGAAAATCATGATACAATCATTCGATTTATTAAATATTTTGAGCCAGAAGTGAATGCTTTGAAACATTTATCAAAAGATCACGATACAGAAACATCATTAAAGACATAATCTCTTCAGTCTGCTGTAGAGAAAAGCTCCTTCGTCATATCATTACTTGTTGCCAAGATGTCACATCGTTAACTATTCAACTAGCATTGCAATCCGAATCCCAGAACCTGGGAGCATGCGTTACTCACACTAAATCAGTTTTGAGCACCTTTAATCGATCTCGTGAGCAGTGTCAAGAAACTTTTGATAAAATCTTCTCTCAAGCTAATTGACCTTTAGCATGTGTTTTTTTTAAATCATGCTGGAATCACGATTCCAAGCACTACTCAATGCTCTATATATGGACTTTCTCAGCAGTTCTCATCGTCAGACGTTCATTATAGGACGACTGTTTAGAAAGCATTTCTTGGAAACGTTGGAAGATTACTTCGTGAAAGGCTCCTTAATCACAAGAAAATATTTTCAATCTTTCAGCTGTTAGTTCTTTCCACTGCCATAAAGTTACCGATATCAACTTTGAAAAGCTTGATTGATTATATGAATCCTTTGTCAATAAGCGGCATTCCCATCGAATTTTTTTAACTCGGACAAGTGGGTTCAGTGTCTCTCCAAAGACCAGCCTGCGACAGCATTGGAAGTATTTCGTTAATGGCATAACTGTCTTTTTCCAAATATTAAGACACTTCTATAAATTTTCTTCACTCTCAGTGATATATACTACAGGAGAAAGAACATTTTCCGATCTGACCCGAATTAAAACAAATACGAGAAGTACTATGATTAATAACCGACTAAGTGGTCGGTTGATACTGTCAAATGCTCTGGGACGTAAATCCATTGACGAAGTACTGGAAGAATTTTGTCAATCCCAACGACGACTAGACTTATTAATATAAATTTAGCTCTTCTTATCTCTATTAAATTCTTTATTCCTTACAATTTCTGTAAAATACACGGTAATTTCTATGCTCAGCCTTTCTTTATTCTTGCTAAACAATAAACAATGAGGAAACGCTGTTTAACAGGACCAAAAATCATTAATGGTGTCAATATGTGTATAAGTGAGAGATTCTTTGAATCAGTCGTCTATAGGGCATTGAACTATCTTCTCTCTCGGACAGATAAGTTTGGGTAAACTTGTTGGTGTCTTTCCGATCTTCATTTCCTAATGAGTCCAGCTATGTATGTGCTCTGTTAAATGCTGGGGTCTCGGCGAATAATGTTTTGTACAAATTCATTATAATCAGTATCTTCGTCGAATAGCCATTTCACATTGACACTGAGACATTCCTTCATCATTTGTTTGCTCCTTCCATTGATCTTCTTTCCAATCGGTAAAGTTGCTCTTCACAGTGTCTGAAGTGTGTTCGTTACTGTGGAGTTCATTTTACAATGGAATGTGAGTCTTTGCGGAAGCAAAGGAACTTAACAAGCACATGAAGAGGGATCACATAGAGAGAGGTGATTAGGAAGAACCGGACGGAGCTAACAAGTTTAAATGCCACAAATGCAACAAAAGCTATAAGACAAGAGGATGATTAATAAGACATCTGAATAAGGATCACAGAGTAGACATGGACACAGAGGAAGAAAATAGAATTCAACTCATAACAAGTGCAATAAATGAAAGAAGAAATACAACGGAAGCAGACACACCACAAACTATACCAACTACCAATTCTCGGTTAGAGACAGAACCTCCGACTATCTCACAGGCGTAGCTAGGGGGGTGGGGTACATATGTCCTCGGGCGCTTAGGTACATTGGCGCCAAAATGACGCTTAAAAAATTTTCACAACAAAGGTAAAAAAACTTGTAGCAAGCAAGATCGCAGCAGTGGCTGTGGCAGTCGTCATCTGATACGCCTGCCACACCCAGATTGATGCTGCTGCAAACAAACTACTGTATCTAGCAGCCAGGATACTGATTCTGTGTGAAGCCGGTTTCATCTAGACGTGTTGAACGAGTGTTGAAAAAAATTAGGCATGAGATACTAATCTGAAACCAGTTGTTATTGACTTTGCTGAGACAGTAAACAAAGATGTGGAAACAGCTTAAACTATATTAAGGTACAAATAATCATACTTCATTGTTTCTTTATCACTAAGAATGAAGTATGATTATTGGCAAGAAACATTTTAAAAGCGATAAATATCGGAGATCTTACAAAGTCACAAAATTCATCACGCCACATGAGCTTACAGACAAGGAAATTATTAATAATAATTAATTCTAAAAAAATCAATAATAAAAAAACAATAAATTGCAAATTATTAAATAACTATGATTACCAACTATGATTCTTTGTTCGTGGAATTCTTGTATGTATTTTCTTATTAAAAGTTCGTTCAATAACGGGTTTTTTTTATTTATTTTTCTTTCGATGATTGTTATCATTGTTATTATTGTTGTTTTTTTACTTATTGGTTAAAAGTGATTCTAGCGGAAGAATCAATATTCCATTAGAATTACTTTTACATAGCCCATCCACGAGTGCCTGTGCTTCTGTCTTTAATATGCTGCCTTCTAACCATTCCTTTCACCCTTCTGCTGAAGATCTTTTTAAAACCCAATCACCAACCTCGAACACATCAATCGACCCAACCCCTGTCAACAACTCTGCTTCCTCTGCGCCCCATTCATAATTCCATCGACAAACTACTGTCCCATGCCGATCTCGTGGACTCACTAGCCGCCAAAGTTACGTGTTGCTCAACTAAACTCGCTGTCAATATGGAGAAAGATCTCCGCAAAGGAATCATCTACTTCGTTAAAAATCATTTCGAAATTGATGACGAAACTGCCAACTCTAATCTCGTTGCCCCTGTTCGTGACCGAATTTTTCGGAGGCTCTCACTATCATTAATCCCTTAACTGATTCACCTAATACTTCTCTCAATGCGTCGGTCCGAAAAACCCGCACTGGTGTTCAATACAAACAAAAACACAATAAACACATAGATTGACAATTACTGCCTCCCTCCTGTGATCCATGGTTCAGTGATAAGGATATAACTATATTTTGGGGGGATTTATGCGATAAACACTCGTGTGCCTTCATTAACCCCATTTTTACTGAAACGATTTTAAACTCGAACAAAACCCTCCACACACTGGGATATAATCCTTGCCCTCTTTTGCTTCTCGTTTTTCTTTTTTCCCTATATGCATTGAACATACTCACTGGTCACTATTTGTTATTGATAACGACAGCGCGTGCTCTTTTATTTTAGACTCCCTTTCATCCCCATCCCTTCGTAATAAATCCCTCTCTTTTGCTAATCGCCTTCTGCAGCTTTTATACAAGCAGGCTCATCTCGGCGCCCGTCCCCTTCTAAATAACCCTTTTCTCTCAACTGAGATCCAAAAAAATGGGATTGACTGCGGCCCATTTGTGTGTGGCTTTGCAGAATGTGTGCTTCTCGGTCTTCCCTTCTTTAACATTAATATTTCTTCTATACGTGTACTCGTTGTCTCCCTCCATCTTAATAGAGACCAGACTAACCTGATAAGAAATAACCCCTATAAACTAAAAGGTGGAGGACCCTTTTCAGCCGAGTCGATCAATATTCTCCATTTAAACGACTCACATATTTCAACCTTTGCCTTCGCCCGCATCGACTCTCGGAGAATCCTTACAGTCCATCCCTCTTTGGTGAGGGCGATCTAAGAAAATCGCCTCGATTACGTGTCCTCACGCACCTAACTATTCTTGTTTTATCAGAGACACCATATTTTTATGCCTATTTATATTCTCTCCTCACGTTGGGCTTTAACCTACTGTAATGTCTCCGAGGGTAACATTGTCTTTTTAGACCCATTTAGAAACTCTACAGAACCTGCTCTCCTTCCTCAGGTCAAAACCACAGCTAAACTGCTGTCCCAGTTGACCCTTTCCCCCGTAGATTTCACCATTTGCGCTTCTGGATTTTAACATTCCGTAATTTCTAAATTTGAAGATTCCAGGCCTGTAATTTGCAGTTATATGCAACATATTAAATCCGGTACTGAACCTAGTCATATTGATCTGCGATAGATCAGAAAAGAAATCTTCCTCATCAGTCGCAAACTCAGAAATGCTAACGAATTTCTGGATGAAATTAAACATAGTTCTATACCTTCCTCTGCCACTCTTCCCATCCATATTTTGCAGGCTCAGGTTACTCTTGAATCTATAATGAATCTTGGGGTTGAGGAGGCACTCGAGTGCTTTGAAAATACAATTTTTTCTTCTAGATTTAAGGGCCCCCGATCCCCATTTATAAGAATAAAACTCCATGATGATGCACATAACCTACTCAATTTATATAATAAGCACCCGAAGAGAGCGTTCGAGATTATTACGAAAGACAATAATTCGGATTGTCAGCCGTCGACTAAAGATATAGAGAAACATTTCTCTTCCCGCGCACTTCCCAATAACTTCCCCTCTAGTTGATTCACTTCCAGTCGAGCGTGGTCCATCTTTCTCTTTTCGTCCAGTCACGACGGCTGACATTAAGGCAATTTTAAAGAAATCGAACGACTCTGCTCCGGGTGCCAATAATATCACATATCACGATCTCCAATATTGTGATCCACATTGCGTCATTATGGAGTTTTTGTTGAATAAGATTCTAACAACCAAAACCATCCCTGTTTCATGGTCCCAATACAATACATTGCTTATCCCAAAACCCATGAAACAGGGACACTATAGCTTGGTTAGCCCCTGGCGCCCTATTGCCCTCTTAGACTGCCTATACAAGGTGCTGACGTCTGCTTTGAGCAACCAACATCACAAATGGACCATTGATAATAATCTGCTTCACCCACAGCAGAAAAGCCTTGGTCCATTCAACGGCTGTTTGGAGCATAACTTCAACTTACAGGCCATTATCGACAAATATCAGAACCAGATTGAGTCACCCCTGCACTGTTTGCTCTTAGATATTGAGGAAGCATTCTGTTCGATATCTATTCAAGCAATCAATAAGCTGTTACTACACATGGGTGTGACTCAGTCTGTTTGTGATCTTGTCTCCAAACTATATAATCTTTTTATCTGTGGTAACACTCGTACGGATCCTGTTCCCTTCTGTATTGGAGTGTGGCAGGGTTGTCATCTTAGTATGTTATTGTTTAATATCGGCATCAACCCTGTCCTACTCCAACTTGATGATTGTGAGTCGATTGGTGTGTCGATTGGCGATCATCATATCAGCAGCCTTGCATATGCGGACGATCTTGTTGTTATTTCAAGTGACAAGTGAACTGCTGTGAACATTGCAACCCAAGCCATCTCTATTATGAATATGCGTTTCCACCCAGATAAGTGCTCGGTCTTCAGCCTCCCAAAACCAACCAATAGAGAAATTTTTATTAACAATACACCAGTACACAACATGACAGCTGAAGAAACCTGCATTTATCTGGGCGGTGTTCTCTCGGGAGTTGTTCGCCAAACACCCGAGTTCCTGTTAAATGAGGTCGTGAGAGATCTTTCTGCTGTGGTGAAGTCCAGTTTATTTCCTTGGCAAAAATTACAAGCATACTAGATTTTCATCCACAGTAGATTAATTTATGCATTTAGGATCTTCCACGTCCCTATTAACTCTTTACATGGCTCTGCAGCAAGCCTTGAGAATTTAATTAAAGTTTTCCTCAAAGAAATACTGGGTTTTCTTCCCAACTTCTCCAATTCTTACATATACACCCCTAAATTTCTTGGCGGAGTTGGAAGGACCTCGATTCTGGACGAATATCTCATCTAGTCTCTGTCTCAGACTTGGTGGCAGTGACCTCGACGCCATGAGAATTGCTATGACTTTTCTTCAGCAAGCGTCCTCTGGTAAATACAAAAACAACATTTCTAAACAGAAGGCACTTGACTGGCTGAATAAAGGCGATGTCCATTGCGCGTCGGATTCCTGGTGGGACAAGATCCGTTATTCTTTTGAAAGATTGTCTTCTCTTCACCTGATTAAAGCCAGGATGCTCACATCGAAAATGGCATTTGCCTCGCCCTTTCCTACAATAACACGTCCCTTCTCATTATCCGTAAGGATAAGAAAAAAATCGCTAAGATTATATGCAACCTTGTGGGTGACTCCTGGCCCTAAAAATGGGACACCCAACGCAGTGCCGGACGTTTTGCAAGTATGCTTCGTCAATCATCACATACTGCGCGACTCACATATAGTGGTCGTGTCAGTGTCTCCGAGTGGTTTTTTCTTCACAAATTCTATACATATAGCCTCCCGTTTGCTCCTGGTCGGGCGCTAAGAAGAACCCAGACAAAACTTGTCGGAGATGTAAGTCCCAGGATGAGACTTTCGCCCATGTATTTGTTATTTACAAGTTTTCTAATATCTTTTGGTCTTACTGACATAACTCGATAGTTTCATTCATGGCCACGCAAATCCGACTTAATATTGAATGTCAATTGTAAGGAGTAGTAGCTATATTTTAATATAGATATTTTAATTTCAATATATTTTAAAGTCGTAATTATAAAAGTCGTAATTACGGTTAAATTTAAAAAAAATAAAAATTAAAACTCCTAAAAAAGAAACTTTGTTTAAATATTCAAAAATTTAAAAGGCAACATTTTTTAAATTTTGATGAGTTTTGCGCTGCAAACAGCTTTTCTTTTTCTTGGAATTTGCAATTATTACAGACGATTTATTAAGGACTACGCAACAAAGGCCAAGACATTGGAACAACTGTGATGATTGAACAAGAAGAAATTGTTATGGACTGACGTATGTGATGTAGCATTTGCAGAGATGAGAGAGGCTTTAACAACACCACCGATTCTAGGATTTCCAGACTTCCAGAAAGAATTTATACTGGACACTGATGCCAGTTCGACACGATTGGAGCAGTATTATCCCAAAGAGACAAGAACGGACGTGAGAGAGTTTTTGCATATGGTTCACACTCCATGAATAATCATGAAAAAGGATATTGCATTACTAGGAAAGAGCTGTTGGCAATGTATTACTCCTGTCAGCATTTTAATAATTATTTATACGAGAAGCGATTCACTTTGAGAACTGATCATAACGCTATTACGTTTATGGTTAAAACAAAAAAACCCGATAACGGCGCAATTTCAGACATGGATAAATTATTTATCAAGTCTTGACATACACTTAGAATGCAGAAAAGGAACAGATCATTCCAACGTGGATATGTTGTCTCGGAATACATGTGATACATGTACACAATGCTTGATGGCTCATGAAGATGCTAAAATGATGAAGATAAAGACTCGAAGAATCAACGTGTTGGACACATTGCAGATATTCAATTATCAACAAGAAGAAATAGAATAAATTAAAAGAGACCCAAGTTCAGGTAAAGACAGAAAGCTTACGATTGAAGATGGCATAATAAGAACAAACATGGGGAAGATTTGGATACCAAAGTCAAAAAGAGAAGAAATGATCATACAAATACATACGCTATTGTCACACGCAGACACAGAGAAAGTAACGAAATACATCTCAGAAAATTATGACATGATCAATCGGCATGAAATAATAAAAGAAGTAAATGGACAATGTGAAGCATGCCAAAAAAGTAAAACATTAACGACCGCTATGAAGGAAAAACGCGTGACATTGGTCGCAAATGAACCATTTGAGAAAGTGTACATAGACATATTCGGACCACTAAAGGAGACTTAGAGAAGAAAAAAGTATATTGTTGCAACCATAGATCAGTTTAGTAGGTACATATCTTTGACAGCCATTAGCAAGCAGGATGAAATAACCATAAAGGACACCATAATGACCACATGTTTCTTGAGATTTGGAGCACCGAAGGAAATACATACATTGTGGGAAGACATTCAAATCGAAGGTAATCAAAGACATGGCAGAATCAATGAATATAAAAATGTGTTACTCGAGTCCGTACCTTCATAACACGAATGGAATAGTAGAAAGACAATTTCGGACGATTAGAGAATATTTAAACGCATCGTTACATACAAAGAAAGGATCAGACTGGGAGGAACTATTACCGGAAATAGAATTCACATTAAACGCAACTTTTCAGAAAACAATAGGGAAGAGCCCGGCGGAAATTATATTCGATAAGAAAATATACAGAGAAAGATGGCATAGTCAAGATATAAAGTTACAGTAAGAAAAAGAAGATACAACAACCAGAAGAAATTTCGAAATTGGAGATGAAGTACTAGTTAAGGTGGAAACGGGGATAAAGAGTAAAGATAAATATGAAGGACCCTATAAAGTGGTAGAGAAAATACACGACAGAAGGTATAAACTAATAAATGAAGATGAAAGAATTTTAGATCGAAACGTGGAAAAATTGAGAAAATTCTTTTGAGAAAATATGAGGGGTTAAATTAAATTTTTATCTCGCCAGAATAATTTATTATTTTTTTAATTTAAAGGGTAATATATTTTAATGTTAATATGCTTTTTCAATATTTTAAAATTAAAAAAATGATATAATAAAACAACTATTAAAAAATCAAAAACGTTTTTAAAAATAAAATATTTTTAATGTGTTTTTAAATATTTTAAAAAAATTAAAAATGATACAATAAAAGAAAATCATAAAAAATTAAATATCTATAAAAAAAATAAATTTTGTTAAAAAATGAACTGGAATATATAAGTTGCAACCACCTCTAACAATTATTATTTATAATTTATATTTATTACTTAGTCAGTATCCAACTCTTTACCCATTACTAATACCTTATTATACTCTCATTATCGAAATTTTAATATTAATTTGCACGGTTGTGTTTAAATTTAATGTCTATATTAACACTATATCTAACGCAATAAGCTGAGTGCCACCCCATAATTTTGTATAATCATTATTTATACTCATAAATACTATATTTTCTTCCTATTAAGAACACTAACATGGCTTTTCAAACTTTTATTTTCATTACAATCAGAATTGTCTTTTGGACAACTCTCAGCAAAACTCTCGTCATTCGACATCGTTCTAAATTGATAATTTGTTTTATTAATGTTTGTTAATAAACAATTATTCGAACAAATATTTCATTATTTTCTGATTTTATTTTTGAAAGTTCAATTTTGTAGTTTTAGTATTAATTTTTATTTACATATTAATTTTATTTAAAAATTATTTTATGTAAAGAAAGAACATTTAATTAATTCAAAACTTAGTTAAAACTATTTATTTTATTTAAATTTTAATATGAAGATTTGAAAAGATTTAATATTTTTAATGTTTTTATATATTTTATGCTGCACTTTAAAATATAAATTATACTCGAATAATTATTTATCGTGAACATCTAAAATATCAATTTTCCATCTG
>MQRK01254364.1:0-15282 GCA_001938485.1 Girardia tigrina
CATAATGTGTATAATATGATGATTTTGATGGTTTTTGCCTAGGCTGAAGTAAATTTGACAGTTGATAGGTAAATTTGATGGTTGATATATGGCTGATAAGGTATATTGGATAGTTGATAGTTGATTGGATTTTGATGGTTGTTGCCTGGCTAGGCCTAGGCTGAGGTAAATGTGATGGTTGATGATGTATATTTGATGTTTCATATGGTAAATGTGATGTTTCATATGGTAAATCTGGAGGTTGATAACATTATGGTAATGATTTATAAGGTAGTTCTTTTAGAACTTTATATATTATTCAGCATTTTTCTGTATTTTTTTCTACATGTTCAGATGTGTATTGATATGATGAATTCAATACGTTGACATGATGAATGTATGACGATATCTCCTTGGATACGGTCATGTTTTGAATGGTTGATACGATATTGGTTGATAACATAGTATAATATCATAATATAATACATTTATATTATATAATATTTACATTATATAATAATATAATATCGACACCACTTTACACTATAAAGCATAATGTATTGATTTTTTCAAAAAATCTAAGATCATATTCTGACTATTCATATATAAGTTACTATACATGTGTTCAAACAGATTTTCAAAATTTTGCTTGCTTTTGCCATATAAAACCATATGAGAGTTCTACCCCACTTTACACTATAATACACAACATATCAATTAAACACTATGTATTGATTTTTTTTTCGAGAATCTAAGATAATATTCCACATATTTACCTATGTGTTACTATACATGTTTGCAGACAGATTTTTGATATTTTGCTTGCTTCACCTTATATACCCTATGAGCATTCTGTACACTGTGAGCATTCTATACACTGTGAGCATTCTGTACATTGTGAGCATTATGTACACTGTGAGCATTCTATATACTGTGAGCATTTTATACACTGTGGGCATTCTGCCCCACTTTACAATATATTATATTAAAACATGAATACATTGGATTTGTACAATAGTGAACTTATTGATTTAACGGCAGCCTAGGCAGCCTAGGCAGCCTAGACAGCCTGCCTTGGCTTAGTACAGTATTGATTGGCACAAGTGTAGTATTAATTAGCACATGTGCAGCCTAGGCAGAATTGATTTTTTTGCACTTTTTTGTATAATTTTGATGGTTTTTACATGTTTTCGATGATTTTTAAGGTATTTTCTATGGTTTTTAAGATAACAATGATGGTTTTTTAAGGTGTATATATAATATACATAATAATATAATAATAATATATAATAAAATATATAATATAGTATAATATAATATATAAAATAATATAATATAACATAGTCTAATATAATTTATTAAATAGTATAATATATATATATATATATATATATATATATATATATATAAATAATGTAATATATAATATAATATATAATATAATAATATAATATAATATATAATATAATATATAATATAATATATAATATAATAATAATATATATAATATTAAAATGTCATGTATTGTGGGTGCGGTAACCATGGTACTTGTGATTATACTTGTGTTCATGATTGTATAGATGATTGTAAAGATGTTATGTATTATATTGATGTTTAAAGTACAATAGAAGTTTTTACATGTAGATTTTACATGTAAAAATAAAATGTTATGTATCTTGGTTACGGTAACCATGGTACTTATGGTTATACTTGTGTACATTAGGAGATTCATGAGGTATTGTTTGATGGTAAACAACATACATATATCATATGGGTTTCAGATATATACGAAAATATAGATTTTTGAGCACTTTTTTGAGAATTTCAAAAATGTTCGAAAAATTGATTTATCAGCACTTTTTCGAAAATGTTGACATGGAATCTGAATGTACGTATGTTGGTTACTATTCAAGTACATCAACACTTTTTTGATATTATGTTTCCTTATACCTTTAAAATCAATGTGCACTTTGTGCAAATTTACACATTATGTTTATTATAGAGAAAAGTAATCAATATATGAAAATTTGAATTGTACATTGAAATAGAGAATCAAAATGTGTATCAAGCACATGATATCAATTTTTGACAATTTTTGTACTTTTAAAAAATTTGATGTATTGATTTTTGCACTTTTGCACATGTGCAACTTAAAAGCACTGTGCTAACACATTAGAAAGGTGCGGCAAATTGTGCACTATCGATTAGCACTTTAAAAATATCAATTAGCACATTTAGGCACTGTGCAGCGATCGATTAGCACTTTTTTCTACGGTCCTTAGTTACGGGGTGACGGTTGCTATGAATGCGGGAACCGTTACCATGGTTACAACCGCCTTTGATCACTGTATCCGTTGCTAATGAAAAACGTCCCTTGGTTACCGTTGCTATGGTTACCGTCAACGTGGTTACCGTCACCAAGTGAACCGGAACGGTTGCTATGGTAACCATGACCGTTGCTAGGGAACCAGGAACCAATCAGAAGCGTTTCTAAGGTGATCGCGAGCGTTGCTAGGGAACCAGGAACCAATCAGAAGCGTTTCTCAGGTGATCGCGACCGTTGCCATGGTAACCGTTACCGTTGCTAAGGTGATCGCGACCGTTGCCATGGTAACCGTGCGCGGTAACTGATTACGTAACCATGGTAACCGCGCGGTAACTAGTTACGACCCCCGGGGGGGTCATGTGGGGAGAACATACATTTTCCCCCTACTATCTCTCTCATATTAACCATATCAAAATCATCTTTTAAATAGTTATAAACCATTTTACTATAAGTATGGCACAGCATCTTGTGAGAGTCTTTCACTAATTTGTCCTTGTAATTCTCGGAACACAATATTTGTTAATTATTAACCATTTCTACTGAAAATATATCCTAAAAATTTTGTTCTTTCTGTTAAAAATTGACCCTTTTCTGGGTTAATTCTTAAACCTTCTTCCTTTATTTTTTCCAGTACATGTTTTATTCATTGCATGTGCTATTTTTTATTTTTTGCAAAAATCAAAATATTGTCCAAATATACTACTGCATTTTTCCAATTCAAGTCTCCTAGAACTTTGATGATTAGCTCTTGGAAATTTGTTGGGGCTGCTGCTATCCCGAAAGACATTTTTTGAAACAATACTGTCGGTTCTTTGTTGAGAATGCTGTTTTAATCTTTGATTCTTCTTGCAACTCGACTTGGTAGTATACGTTTCCAAGATCAATTGTACTAAAATATTGCCCACCATTCAGTGTGTTAAGTATATCATCTAAATTCGGCATAGGAAAAATTGGTCTGACGGTAATTCTATTCAACTGGCGGAAGCCTACACATACTCGAATATCTTGTTTTTCCTTCTTCCGCACACATACTAATGGTGAACTGCACTTTTCGATTATGTCATTTCCTTCAAAATTTTTAATAACATCATCCAATTGGTTTGGAGTTCTGTTTGAACATTGATTTTAGGACAAAGTGATCAAAATATTAAATTACATTTGACACGTAAAAAATTAATTCGACTCAATAAAATGATTACAAATAATGTTTTCGAGAATGATTTTTCAGATCATAACCATTTATTCAAATTGTATTCACCTTTGGCATCAAACTTTTTACATGAAAGTGAATTATAATTTCAAATTTATCATTTTTTAAATTACATATTAGTTATATTTTACTCAAAAATTTGATCAAATATTAACTTTTTTTGGAATTTGAATTATAACAATTCTCTGTAGTTTTTAGTTTATTTACTGAATTCACAAGATCAAATAAACTTTGATCAGTTTTTGTAACTATTTATCTTATTATAAAAATGGACTTTGTTTGTGGATGTACGAAGCTTATTTCAAAGAGCAAAGAGACTAATTGTCGACCATAGATTTCAATAAAGATCATTTGGATATCTAAAGAACTTATTGTTAGGTTATTGTAGTTGAAGGGGTGTAGGAGATCACTATAAAACAGCTATGAAAGCAGATCATTCATAGTCTTTCTTTCTTCCCGTAAGTATCAAGAGGAAGTACATATAACAATGCTCTGCGGCTAACGAAACACCATACATTTGGAAGTGTTTATTTTGGTGAAGAAATATTTAATCGGAAGATAAATAAATTAATTGAACTTAATTTAAACTAATTTAGTATTGAATATTTTATCAGAAGATAAGTTAATTTAATGTAATTAATTTGGTCAAGGATTTTGGTTAGACGATTAATAAATGAAAGAAAACTAAGTTAATTTCAACACATATGTAAGGTAAAAAACATTATTAAATATTGCATTTAGGTCCATTGTACTATTATGCTATACGGAAGGTTAAACATTTTCTAAAAAAAATTTTTAATTCCTAACAATATTCTTGCATATCAAGCTAGATGACTGCTTTTTTTCCTTTTCTGAAATTTATGTTATTATTTTGTATTATTTCTAATACTTTTTTATTCTTTTTTGATCTGCATTGTTCGCCATAATTAAATACTTTATTTCCAAGGGAATTTTGTAATGTTAAATCAGAATTAATTCAAGAAATAAAAATTCAAACATAACCCTCTCATCATCAGTCTCGTCATCATATTCCATACGATTGGGGTCGCCTCGACCAAGATTCAGGACAAATGTATCTTTTAAAAGTTCTTGTCTCTCTATTTTAGAATATAAAAGTTTGAATTATACACGTTCTTGTTATTTACAGTTTATATTTAATTATATTTTCACCATATTATTTTAATCATTTTAATCAACATTAATCAAATAAATTTATTTATTTATTTTATGTTTAAATGAATGTTTTGTAAGTAAAAACAGTAAAATAATAAATCAATTTATATTTGTTAAATAAAAAATAATATTACTAAATCTAAATAAATTATATAAAATCATCAAAAACTTTCGACAACACTTCCACAATGTCTTTGTAAAAACTCGGGGAAACAAGAGCGCCGACCAACTTCCTTCCATTCACTAATTCCATTCTCACTATTTCCAACTTCACTGCTGGCATCTTCGATTCTAATATCTTCCACAGCAAGAACACGGCTCCAGTTATAACGTAAACATGTTTGATACGTTTCCCGAAATTACAAGTGTCCGGCGAGGGGCACGGCTTCTTGGAAATAGTATGTAAACATTTGTTTTCGCTTTCATCATACACAAACTCCCAATTGCGCCTTACGGATTTCATATTGACCTTTTCGAATAACTAATTCAATGATCTTTCCCTAATTAACTTTTCGTGGAAATTCGGAGTCAGTAACTTAAACAGGTCGTCCTTTTCATGTATTGCAAATGGAAGAACTTTGATCGCGTTTCCTCTAGAAATACAAGCCATGTTTTTTTAAGGGTTTTCCTCATACCATTCTTTGACTTGTTCCCAATATATTACCTTCATCTTGTTTGTTAATTTGTGAATTTCGATGTTATCTTTTACGGTTTTTGGAATTAGTTTTACAATTTGTGGATATTTGTTTTGGAAAACGCTATCTCTTCCATTAACGATGTCTCTAATTCCATCATTAGAGACTTGTGAAGTTTTGACTCTCTTGTTTCATGTTCCATTATGTCAACAAAGTATTGAAAAAGTAAATTTTGCATATCTAATTTAATAGCTAAAAGTTTATTCAAGAATCTCTTGACCGATATTACTTTTCCATATTCGAATCCGACATTCAATAAGGATTCTCCTGCTTGTTTTCTGAAATTACCAACTTGTGGAAAAGGAACGATAGGAGTTTTTACCGTAAATATCTGATCGAAAAAACTTTTAATAGCTTTATTCCCTAATTCGTAATCTAGATTAAATTGAGTAAAGTCTCATTTGTCTCCACATCGGCGATCTCATTGAGTCATTGACGGATTATCTGCATCAAAGTGTCCAAGGCCTGGCAAACCATCACTCATTATGAAATGTTGTGAAACCCATTTATGGAACAATGAAAACAGAGTTCAAATGATTAAGATCGTCTTCATCAGGGCTGCTTTATTAACATTGAACCTCATTCTTTAAAAACCTGAGATTGATCTTGATTTCTTGATTAATTTTGTATGTGATTTTGTAACTCGCATCCCTTTGTTTTTCTATTAAAATTGTCTTCCTTAATGATCGCTTGAAGACTGTTAAGCAATTGGAAATGGAGGCTTTTAATTAATTTTAATCTCAGCTTTATTTATTACTCATTATTCTAATTTAAAATTCTAAACAATTTTTATGCCGAATGTTTTTTTAATACTGAATCTGTTTGTTCGGCCACTGACTTGCGCAATTCACGAATTAGGGAAATAATTTTCCCAAATTCACTAATTAGGTAAACAAGTTAATGAGAATTTCATATTAAATTGATTTTTTAAAAAAAAATATTTTTGATGGTTTCGTGAATTCAGCAAAACTTTAACTAGTTCGTAAATTCAGGAAGTCGGGTGACGAATACACGATTTCAGCCTTTACACAAATTTTGTATAATATCAACATTAAAAGATTTCTTATTTAAGATTTTCTTATATTTAAGACAGACAATATATATTGATATTGATTTATAAGATTAGTTATGATGATTTAGTCATCTTCTTTTTATTTTGTATTTCCGTCCTTTCTTGCCATGTGTGAGTATATATAATATGTTTGTAATTATTTTATTTTACGATTCCGGGACAGAATCTACTGAACCCCCATAGTAATGTTGGGAACGAGAAATTTCTCAATCAACATCAGGCCAATTCATTACGGGGGCACTGAGTATGGTGGACAATTTCTCGGGATTTGAAATAAAATAAAATGATTATTAAATAAATATAATATTAATTAATTAAAACTAACCTTAATTGATTTTGGACTTTGATCTGAAATAAAAAATATGATTATTAAAATTAATTGAATAAAACGTTACCTAATTGATTTCACCTTTGATCCTGAAATTAAAAAAAAACAATTTCTTTTTTTTGAAACAATAAAAAAAACATTATTTTTCCTCTTTGATGTCAATTCAAAACAACTTATACATTTTTTAATCTTTATTAAAGAAACATCATTTTTTTACAATTACTAACCTTTTTTTTAATTTATTACAATTATTTAGAACATCAATATGACTTTAATTAATTTGATTGTCCTCAGGAATATCTTTGTCAAAGCTGTCGTATGTGCGCATCATTTTATTTGATTAATGACTTTAAATATTATTAACAGAGTAAATGGACATTAAATAAACCATTAAAATTTTTCTTCCAAATTTTATTGGTTAAAATTTAAAATAAATATAATTCATTTAGAAAATAGTAATTCAATTTATTTATTTAAAAATTGTAAACAAAATTAATTAACAATCATTGTAATTTTATATTTTTATACATAAATAAAAAATTGTAATTTAATAAATATTTAATATTTGAAGACATGATAAAGAGTTTAGAAAAAATTTTATTCACAGCACATTATTTATTTACTTTCGTTACTTTAAGACTTTTTCGACGTTCTCCAGAAAGTCTTATTAAATGTTTCCGTACGCATTCCGCTGAAACATGAACTTGATAATCACTTTGTAATTGATCATTTAAATGAATGGTCATTTCGTCTAATTGTTCTGATGTGACAACAGGATTATTGTTCATATAATATTCCATCAATGCAACATGTTCTTCACTTATTGTATTGTTTCCTATAACTTTATTTTGACTTAATACTTGTCGTTTCTCTGATGTTCTCTTACGGTATTGTTCTGAAAGTAGTATTAAATGTCTTCGTACACATATATCTGAAACACGTATGTGATAATCACCGTATAGTATATCGATTATATGGAGGATCATTTCATCTAATTGTTTTGATGTTACAACAGGATTATTTGTACAATAATATTCCATTAAGGAGAGATGTTCTTTTAGATTACAATTTTGACAACTCTGAATATTCATAATATTACAAGACATATTTTAAATAACTAATAAATTTGTTATAAAGTTTACATATTAACATGTTAAATGAGATCGGTTGATTTTAATAAAATAATAAATATTATTCTCATTGGATAAAAATGGATTAAAAAGTTTAAATTTTGAATTTTGTAATAATTAGGCGATAAACCAAACTGTACAAATATAATATTGTACTAAGAGCATGGGTGGATAACTGTTTTCGTCATCGGGCCTGATGTCAAGAGTGAATGTTTTGCAAGTAATGACGCTGTAAACGAAGAGGGGTAAAGGAGCGAAAAAAGATAGAATGTTTTTCACAGAATCAACTGTTGGGCTTTTATTATCTTTTTATATATTATTTCGTTTTTATTATAAACCCAACACATTATTTTGACACGGACTTCATCTACCTTTCCTCTCCTAATACAGGCAAATGGTTCGTATCGTACCCGATTCAGTTCATCTGGCCCAATAATTTACCAGTGAACAAAATCAAATACCTTCCCGGTTCCTCGTAAACTTTTTTTTGTAAATATTCTTCCATCTTCGGTCTAGGGGAACAAATCTCTATTGATATCATGTTGCTTTATATCCTGTTAATTTCTTAAATTTTCACTAAATAATCTTTAAACATTGTAAAAGAATATAAATAAACTTAAAAACATAAATGTTCATCAATTATCCAACATTGATATTAAAGGTTTAACAATGACAACAAAAAAGTTTGAGGTTGATGGAGGTTTGATTATTAGACTTTCTCATCGACGATGACATTTAAGATGTTCTATAGAGAACAATTTCTTTCGGCTACCAGATTATCAATATACTCAGCAGGCACTATAAGCACTCTATATTAATACTTTATTTAACATTAACGACTCTCAATGGCGAATATTTTTATGCTCAGTAAAAAAATAACTCTCAGTATTTGAAAAAAACTAGTAAAAAACTTTTTAAACTCGGCCAAAACATCAACCGAAAATATACGTTCCTCGATTTCTCGACCCATTAAAGTAAAAACGTATACATACGTTCCTAGTAACGAAAGGGTTCTACAGCACTATATTTGCATTAATCTTTCTGGTTTTGTCTGACCAAACATTTGATATTGGCTTTATGATCATAGAATTTCATTTATTCGAGAATTCTTTGTCGCGGACTTTTATTCTTGACTGACGTACTGTGGCGTCTGAATGATGAATATGTACTTATTTAGAAACATATTGTACTCGTTTTTTTGTCACATTCGTAAAAATCTCTTGTGTGTGTATATTTTTTTATTTCTAGTCGTGACAGTAATAAATACCACTAAAAAATAAAAATACCCCTACAATCATCATTTGAACATCACAAAGGAACATGAAAGTAATTATTTATTTATTTTTTTTTACTTGCACGTCAAAGAAGAATATAAAATATATACCGGACAATGCTTCAATTTTGCTCGCTGAAAGTTAAAAAAGGTATGCAGATGAAATCATAAGAATTATAGTACACTCCCGACAAAATTGCCATCTTACAGATCGGTTAATGTTAATTAAAATTCGAAAATAACTCAAATTCAAAAGTTCTTATTTTGAAAGACGATTTGAAAGACGAAATTAAAATGATCAATAAAAATTGATCACAATTATAATTTCAATTTCACTTCTCAAAAAAAACGGCAATTACTGTTTGACGTTGTAGTTATTGCCGACAAACTAATGGTCCGTGCCAGATCAATCATCGGTGAATTAGTTAATTCACCTTGACTAGTTTAGACGCGGAAACATTTTCTTTAAACTGAGCAAATTCATTCCGGTCTCAATTCCGAATCAGGTTAAAAAATCTCCATTCTAACCAATCCTCCGCACGGAAACTGAACAGAGATATTGAGCTATCCGTCTATACTATTTAGACGTTCGCTTTATTTAGTTGAATCAACTCGTGACTATCCGAACTCAAAAGTCATTAATTTATCAGTTTTGAATTCAGTGGTATTTTTTGTTATTCTATATCTTGGTACCTACCCCCATCGTGATTCATTGATATTCTTGTCTATTTTTACCTCCTTCTGTTCAACTGTTTGTTTGTAGAGTTTTCAAAGAGATCAAAACTATCGAAAATGTCGAGGCCTACGTAAAAAAACCATTCACAAGGAATTTCGAAAATAAATTCGAAGGACCTTATCTCGTACTAGTAATACTGCACTTCTTGATATCAATGGAAAAGACAAATACGTAAATTTAAGACGCATTAAATTAATACAACAAAACAACCACAACCATATTCCAGACAGGAATAAAAATAACAAAAACACTAAAAATGACGATCGATTATACTATTATATTCTATTTCCATTTGATTTTGTTCTTTTTTAAAATGTCCCACTATTTTAAAAATTGAGGGATGATGACACTCCACAGTTTGTTGAAAGGCTCTATGCCAACCGTCAACTGGGAACGAATGTCATACTGCCCCCCACAAAATTTTAAAAAAATTATAAAAGCTTACATTTTCCTGATCATTTTGGCATCAGACATTCATATCTCATCTGCAACCGTTTCTGCAATATAACCATCTAAAAATTGAATAAAAATTTGAAAAATTTACCTTTTAATTCATATTATTAAAACAAGCGTTTTAATAATATATAGTTTTATATATAAATTATTAAAAAGTGAACGCTATTTTTCACAATTTATTTTTGTAATTAATTTCGGCGGATTATCCGCTATCTTCAGACTAAATAAACAATGGCTTTTTGCAGCTTATATATGAGAAAGGTTATTATGCAATCAATCATGTAATAAAGGCTCTATTTGAAAATGTTTAACAGAGAAGTTGAGAGTGAAGCTTGAATATTAATTTTTGGATCCATGGATCTTATTAATAAGGCCTCACACGTTACTCTCTCCCAGTAATTTTTAAATCGATTACATAGAATTTTAAAATCGTTTTCTCCGATTTTCTTTTTACATTTTAAATTATGTTCGGCAATATTGCTGCCATTAACCAACCGACTATGCTCTTTGATCCGTTTGCAGAGATGACGAGATGTCTCTCCAATGTATGTGGCGTTACACCCATTATATGTATATTTATAAACAAGATCGGAGCACAAACCGAGAGGAGTGGGAGATGCGAGAGGCACGGGCGATCGAGAAGCGGATCGCGGGAATTTGAGACGGCATCGAGATCTGACGATTATTTACGGACTCATATTCGAATATATTAGTCGAATACGCGGGCCGGAAGATCATGAAATCAAAAGAGTGCGTCAGAGAATGTTAGGATTTTGTACCTGACACAAATTTTTAAATATTATAATTAAATCCTAACATTCTCTGACGCACTCCTTTGATTTCATGATCTGGAAAAAATTAAAGATGATCTTCAAGTCCGGTTGAGTAAACATTTGTTTCTTACCACGTTTTTTGGATTTATAAATGTTTTTGATTGTGTATCTCAAATATTATCGTAATGTTGTTTTATGATTATTCTCTTAATATATTTTTGTAAATTCAATTTTATTTCTTTTAATTGTAAGGGCGAGTTTTTTTTAATATCACCACGCAATAATCTGAGCAGTCTTC
This sequence comes from Girardia tigrina, assembly GCA_001938485.1. Classification (NCBI taxonomy): domain Eukaryota; kingdom Metazoa; phylum Platyhelminthes; order Tricladida; family Dugesiidae; genus Girardia; species Girardia tigrina. Next base: position 11,450 of record MQRK01254364.1, read on the forward strand.
GTTTATGCTATATGTATAAACATAAATAAGTGAGCCTCTTAATAATATTTCCTACCTGCGTCTTTTTAAAACACAGTAAAGTAAATCAGATAGAAGACAATGAATTGCATTAGACTCGAAGATATGGCTTTTATTGAAAGAGCATATCGGTCTTCTGGCAGTACATAGAAAATGGAATATATCAAGAATTACTTTGTCACCTTTTTCCCACAGCAAAAACAATATCCAGGTTTTAACCTTTAAATGCATGATGATGTATATGTACATCAGTGTTTTCTTCCTTACATAATTTCTAAACGGTAATTCAAACACAGTATTTTTTACTTTTAGTAGGTGCTAAAAATATCTATCTTAGTTTTGAACGAAAACTTTCATGATATGGCAGTTCACTTTTTTAACTGTCAAAATTTGACAGCTTGGCGCAACACTTTCAAATACATTTATTGTATTTAAAAAGGAAAAATCATGCAATTAAGGGTTAAGCGTTCTGACGCAATGATTTTCTTCCTGTATATTTCACTGCACTATAAATGCATCTTTCAGTAATTTATTTTTAATACTTGAAGGATAAACTTCAGAATCAAATCTTTTTTCGAGATTTGGCTGTCAAATACATCATTTCATAATGTTTTCAGTCTGAGTTCAAAACGTTGAAATCATTCATTTGGTCTTTAGAAAATATCACACAGATCATTCAACGTATCCTTAATACTTCTTGGCGGCGAGGAATTCGAATAGATTTAATCAGTGACAGTCTTAATGCATCTATCTTTGTTTTGCAGATCATATTCTTGCAATAGAATTTGGGAATCGTCTTTGAAAAGCGTATCATAGGAAAAAAACGATCTACTTGGTTGATAACAGTAAAATTAGCTGTTTCTACGATCAATTTCTTGAGATCTTCATCTTGTCTATCGAAGAATTATACATCCTGAGCTGATTCAGGAAACTTTGAGAAAATTTTGTCCTTTTTTCCATTTTTGAAACCTGAGAAAAATCTTAAACTAAACTTTTTATTTTCATTTTAATTTTTTGTAAAATTTGCATTTTTAAAAAATTATGTAATTAAATTATGTACTCGCTATTCAATTAAATTTTTTACACTTCTTTCTATGTTCAGCAATATTACGATTACCATAAGTTCGACGGTGTTCTGGATTCGTTTGCAGAGATGACGAGATGTCTGTGTAAAAGTAATTTTGAGATAAATAATTTTAAAGTTCTGTGTTCAAATTTTGCAAATTATTGGGAGAGAGTTGCGTGTGAGGCATTATTAATCAGAACCCACAATCCTAAAATAAATGTTCAAGCGACAATCTCAAGCAATTTATTAAAGGTATTTAATTAAATAGCGATTACACATTTCGATTACATATTCACTGCTTCCATATACGTTGTTTTGATCATTATTTTAAAAAATTGTTTAAATAATAACATTGTCATTTTAGATTTTAATTTAAAATATTTTTCAACTATAAAATTTTGTAATATTTAAATTTATAAAACATACTTTTTTACACTAAAGTTTCTTCCGTTTTATATTTGTGAGGGAATATTTGGAATGTTGTAAGTTTGTTGTTTGTATGCTATTTAGATTTGTGACTCTCCTATTCAGATGGGATTGATATGTTTATTGATTGATTATTTGAATCTAAAGAAATTAATTTAATGATATTAATTTTAAGTACTAATTAATTAAAGTTTGATAATTATGAATTTTAATAATATTTTCAGTAAATGACTTTAACTTATTAAATATAATATATTTTAAAAATTAATGTTTATTTAAAAATTATGTAATGACTTTCATTCAATAAAAATTATGAGAAATTAAAATTTATTATTAAACTTTCCCATTTTTTATTTTTTTAGATTTGAATATATTAACAAAAAACTATATTAATCAAAGAAAGATGACCAATGAAAATTGTTGTGAAGAAACTGTTTGTGTTGTCAATAAATGTTTGCATTCAAATTGTGATGCTGTTAATAATATTAATGTGTGAAATCAGGGCCGCCGCGTGGGTAAGATGCGCCTTTGTGCCAGATTATTTTCAGCGCCCTTCTCCGAACTGAACCCCCATGTCAAAAACTATGACTTGTTATGAATTTAATCATTAGAATATTTCCAATGAATACTTTTATTTTATAAAATAATTACAGGGTATATAATACGATAATATACAGGCATGGGTTATATACATACAATATATAATACTTAATCTAAGCAATCAATAAAATTTACATGTCTCAAACATATATTAAGAATTAGATTACTTAAATCACTCAAAAATCAAAATAATTTTTACATATTTACTCTCTAATAAATCCATATTTGTCACTTTTTCTTTTTTATCATTTAATTTTTTTATATTTAATTTTAATTTTTTTTTATTTAGTGAGGTGGCGCAGAGTGAAAGAGGCGCCTGCCGGCGCCTTTTTCACTCGGCGCCCTTGTGCGGGACACAATATGAAAGAGTTCTCTTAATAAGGATTAATTAAAATGTTGTAAAAGTTGACTTCATTCTAATTTCCTTCCAAGAACGCAAATAATAAATTATAGTGTTATTTTTATTAATCACATAAAGAACAATCTTTCAATAAAACCTGAATAAAAACAAAAAATTCAGTTGAGCTTGTTCGTACAATTTTAAAACCCAATATTTTTTTGATTTTGTGAAATATTTTGAAAATTTGCTTGAGAGATTTAAAAGATTAAATTTTATGATAAAATTATATATTATTATTACCATTACAAAATATTTATTTAAATTTAAATTATCTATTGTAATTTTTAATAAAATATCCTTTATCCTTGTCCAAAGACGATTCAAATCAACATTGTTTGTGTTATATTTAACGACAATTGCTGAAATATTTATTACTTCACATTATATTAATATGTAATAAATGATATGTTTATATTTAATTTTAGCAATGTTCCTCTAAAGGAAACGATTGATTTATGTTGCAATCTTTGAAAAGATAATTTTTGTGAACACCATCTTATCAATGAAGTGGCATTTCGCGAATTGTTGTGTTTTTCCACTTCTAATATTCATTTTCTTTTTAATAATGAGTGGTATAAACAAGTTGATGGTGTAGCAATGGGTTGTCCATTAGCTCCAACACTGTCTTCAATATTTCTGTCAAGTATTTTACTATTTTATTCACAATACATTATTTATTTAATAAGTTGATGGTGTAGCAATGGGTTGTCCATTAGCTCCAACACTGTCTTCAATATTTCTGTCAAGTATTTTACTATTTTATTCACAATACATTATTTATTTACTTTCGTTAATTTAAGACTTTTTCTATATTCTCCAGAAATTCTTATTAAATGTTTCCGTACGCATTCCGCTGAAACATGAACTTGATAATCACTTTGTAATTGATCATTTAAATGAATGGTCATTTCGTCTAGTTGTTCTGATGTGACAACAGGATTATTGTTCATATAATATTCCATCAATGCAACATGTTCTTCACTTATTGTATTGTTTCCTATAACTTGATTTTGACTTAATACTTGTCGTTTCTCTGATGTTCTCTTACGGTATTGTTCTGAAAGTAGTATTAAATGTCTTCGTACACATTTATCTGAAACACGTATGTGATAATCACCGTATAGTATATCGATTATATGGAGGATCATTTCATCTAATTGTTTTGATGTNACAACAGGATTATTTGTACAATAATATTCCATTAAGGAGAGATGTTCTTCTTTTAGATTACAATTTTGACAACTCTGAATATTCATAATATTACTTTTAGTTTTTAATATAGAAAACGTTTGAAATAACTAATAGACTTGTTATAAAGTTTAA
>MQRK01254368.1:19163-29289 GCA_001938485.1 Girardia tigrina
TTAAATTTGTAAGTTATTTTTGCAATTTTATTAAAAATAAAAGGTTTTATTAAAAAGAAATAATTTATAATCGAATGATTTAAAATCAAAGAAAGATATTTAAGACTTGAATTTTAAAAATATTTTTAAAGATCTAAATTTATGCAAAATTGAATAAAATAACATATTTATATATTTATCAATATTATTATTTATATATAGAATTTTGAGATCTGGATTATGTAATTAAAATATTGTTCCTTATAAATTTGTTTCAATAATGAAAATTGTAGTAGAAATAAAGTTTACAAAATTATGACTTCCAATTTTAATCACGAGCCTAATATGTCGACCATAGCCAGCAACTCGGATAAGTTGATTGCGAGACTTCTACCGGAAAAATAACGGAAAAAAGACAATATTGAAACATTTATAGCAGCATGCTCAAGGTATTTTAAGGTGGCTAAAACACCAAAAAGCATACAAGAGATTTTGATAATTGGATTGCTTTCTTATGAACTTGTACCTGTCTACGAGAATGTATCGGTCGAGAGAATGTATCGTTTTCTTTTGCATGAACCAGATCATATAAATTATTTATATAGTAGAAGTAATATAAATTATATAAATAAAATAAATAATAAAGTTGATATCAATAATATAAATGCTAAAATTAAGAAAAATAATCAAAAAGAACAAAGTGAACCAAAACCCCATCAGGAAACAGAAGTAAGTCAGAAAGTCGTGAAATTTATAAATAAAGAATCATTTGTTGATAGAGAATTGCTAATAATTAATAATTGTGAAAATGTTCCAATTACATACGATAAATTACAGGGTCGACCGAGTGTAAAAGTTTGAATAGAAAACATAGAAATCGAATGTTTACTGGATACAGGTGCAGCGTTGAACGTTATGACGGAAGGAATATTAAAAACTTAAATAACATAAGGATGGAACAGACAAATCAGAGATTGACAGCAGCAAATGGACTACAAATGGATGTAAGAGGAGAAATAGAAACGATTGTAAAGATTGGAAATAAAGCCGAAAAAATAAGATTTGTAATAGTGAAAAATTTGAGACCAGAGATGATCGGAGGAATACCATTGATGAAAGAGTTCGGAATAGAATTACAATGGAAAGAGCGGAATTATCAGGAAACAGAGAGAACCAACATATGTGAAATCGAAGCTAAATTTGGAATATTTGGAATATTTTGGATAAACATGAAACCGAGAAGACAGCCGGTACATCTGGAAGACAAACTACAAGAAGCTATAAAAAATTTGGAGAAAAACGGAATAATAAAACCATGTAATTCTGAATGGAACACACCAATAGTATGCCTGTGGAAAAATGACAAGGACGAAATCAGATTGTATCTAAATTTTAGACAGTTAAATCGAATCACTAAGCGCCAAGCTTTTTCCATGCCGAAAATAGCTGAAATGATGGATAAATTACACGGTACCAAATATGTTAGTACAATAGACTTAGGGAATGCATACTTTCAAGTAGAATTGGATAAAGAATCACAGGAAAAAACGGCGTTCTCCACCAAGACATGACAGTTTTGTTTTAAACGGATGCCGTTTTATTTTTTTATATTTTTTTATTAAAATATAACAAAAAAAATGCTAATCAAAGGCAATCCAACCATCGTCCCTAATCATCCAAATCTGATAGATTGACAAACTCTTCACCTTGACCAGTTGTGATAGATAGAAATGAAACTTGGCAAGGACTTTTTCAAACTTCCAGATCGTCAATAGTCTCCGCAGGCACTATAAGCACCTGTCGTTAATCTATTAACGGATCGGCAGTCATCAAATTACCTCACAACCTGTTCATATTCCCTACCTGATCGTCAATAGTCTCGGTAGGAACTATAAGCCCCTACCGTTATCTATCGACAGATCGGCAGCCTTGAGGTGCTCCTCAACCTCCATCAACTTCAAAAAAAGGAAATAAAATCCAAAAATTACCTAAGTTCAAAACAAAAATCCTTTTTCTCTAATAAAATTTATTCGATAAAAAGTCTGATCAAGTGCACAAATTCGAATGAATTTATACCAATCTTTCATCACAAAAACTCACAGAACCAGCAAGCAGACACATCTCACAGTCAACCTTCAATCATCCCTTACTAAGTCAACAGTCCTCAGATAGAAACAACCCGGAGATGGCCAAAATCCCGATCAAACCCACGTCAACAAATCAGGCCATCAAATTCTCACAAGAAAATATTCAAATCGACAGGATCCAAGGGTCAAAACCAATTAAAAGTTTCTATTTTTTAATTAATAAATTATAAATTATAATATTTTTTTTATTTTTTAGATTTAGGGAGTTTTTCCATCGCTTGCCTCGGTGCCGGTGCAATGAATAGGCCCGAGGCTGACGCGAAGGAAAAACTCACTAGTCCCAACACCTAACTCCTTCAATTTCCTTTCTGGTTTTACCACCTTCTATAGAAACTGTTTTTCTAGTTGATTCACCTTCTATAGCTAGATTGGTATTAATATTTCCTAAGTTATCAGTTATTGGTTTTTCAATTTGTTCAATTACAGTGTCAAATTGAATTCCTTCATTTTGAAATAGGACTGCTTTTTTATTATACGTGGCTTTATTTTTTTAATTTGTATAAATTTTTTTTATCTTTCATTTATTTGATCAATATTCATTTTTTAGGAAGAAAAAATAGATAAAGTGAAACTTCGATTTAAACAGAGTTTCTTTTAATTCATAAAAAATAGATAAATGGTGTTTCTTTTAATTCATAAAAAAATTAATAAACAAAGATGAGTGGAGCTTCATCAATTCCCTTAATTCATAATTTATTAAAAAAGTATTTTTTATCTTTAATAGTCTATGAAAATATTATTTTTATATGCTTCTAAATAGAGGGCACCTCCGGTTAATATTCAATTTCCGTTTTTACGAATATCAGATTGTTCATCAATAAACTGCATTTGCATCCCCGTTTTAATAATTTTAAAATTTTAAAATAGTCCCCTTTGCACTGTTCATACATATCTGATATATGTCAATTCTTTAAAATATTTTTGTACACCAGTTCCTTCATAAGGATTTAAATAGAGGCCGGATCCAGTGGATATAGCACCTCCGGTTAACAATCCATCTCCTTTTTTGGTTGATTGCATCTGTTTTAACTCTTCTTCTATTTTTTTCTTTTCTAGGTCATTCTTTTGTTATTACTTTGCTTTTCATCCAAATGTTTCACCACTACACAAATATGGAGAATCGTTGGATATAAAATTAAGAATAGATGAACATAATCCTGGATTTTCAACACTTTCAATTGAATATTGTCCCAATTTTAATGTCTTTCTATTAAATAGAGAAGATAAAAAGTTGTTTTCTAAAGTTATATCTTTTTTATCAGTATTAATTTCAATTTCAAAATAGGGATAAAATTACAGAAATCTATTGGATTACTAGTTTGTAACACCTGAAATAGGAGTTCTCCATTTCTGTTGAGATTATTTATTGAACCTACAGAAGGTAAGATTTTTAAAATATCAGATTTTTTATATGGATGATCAAAATGTTTGTTATAATCTAAATTTAATGATTTGGTACTTTTTGAATGTGATTCGAATTTGTGATTTTTTTTCATTTTTTAGGTATAATATTATGAATTTTTGGATTTTTTTTATAAAAAGGGTGGCTTGTGGGACACAGTCGTCAGTCTAAATTCAGTTTTATAAATTTTCGTTTTATGGGTCTGGTGGGACACGGTATTCAGTCTATTTTGTTAAAATTCAGTTTTTAATAATTCATTTGAATAAAATCTTCCTAAGATTTGTTCACATTTTAAATCTATTAATCCATGAGTTATTGGATCAGTCAGGTACACCCTATTTACAATACAAATGTAATTACTAAATTTATATGTATATCAGATTCAAATTTATTTTTATATCTATAAATTCTTACTTGAGTACCAATTTTTAAACTGGGTTTCACTAATTTAGGATTTTGTAAATTTTCTTTATTTAGACTGCGTCCCAATAGTAAATTAGGATTTTCTGATGCTTCTTTTGGAGTTATCCCAATTGTTAAGTGAATTATATTATTATATTTATCTACCAATCTATTTAATAGAGTGATATCCCATTTTTGATTTCCTTGGATTGAAAAATATTTAAGCAACCTATTTTCAGTGTTTTATTAAATCTTTCAATAACAACTGCTTTTCCTTCATTATAAGTGAAATACAGGATAATATTATTATCTACTAAATATTCTTTAAAAACTTTATTATAAAATTCTGTTCCTTGATCAACCCATAGGTGGTTTGGTTTTCTATTATATTTTTCTATTACATTTTCAAATCCTTCAATAATTGAATATCCTTTTTTATTTTCTAATGGATAAATAAATGCAAATCTTGTATATAAATCAATAACTGTTAGGATAGGTTTAAGCTTTATCTTTGCTTCACCATTTGGTATGAATATTAAATCTGCAGACCAAATATCATCATTTTTTACTTAATTCTACTTTTAAATATTTTTTAGGTTTTTATATTCATGATGCAATTCATTTGCTAATTTCATCCTATCTCTGTTTTTATCCAGTTCAATTTGTTCATCTTTGATTGTATATTCGATTAGTTTATCTTCTTCGTCTTCATCTGCTAGCTTATATAAATTTTCAATTGCTTTGGATTTAGCCGCTCTTTCTAATACAGCAGCGGATCTACTGATTTCACCGCCAAAAATCAGGCCACCGCCAAATAATAATTTCCCTTTCATAGCTAATTTAATTAATAATGTATCAATTTTTCTCTTGTAGTAGGATTTTGAATCCCATTTATTTCATGAATTAATTTTACATCGGCAAGATTTCTATCTTCTAAGTTATCCGATCTGTAAGCTAAATCGTGTTTATAACAACCATTATCACCTCTATCAACTGGAAAACTCCAATCATGCTGAATACCATTTTCATCTAAACGCAAGCCTAATTTTGTTAATGGACCACATAATTTTTTTTTAGGTAAATGGAGTTCTCCAATCTCCGTTTTCAAAAATTTGGGAATGAATTTTTCAAGTTTACCTGCAGTTTGTTGAATATCGCCACCGCCAAACTGATTTTCAACTGAATTATTTTCAACTGGATTGTATAGATTTACTAATGCCAGATTCTTTACATGTTTTTTTGATTTTATATGTTTAGATTTATCTATCCATAATCCTTCACATTTACAATATTCACATAAAAATTTAGATTGATCTTCGAATGTATCTCCTTTAATTTTTTTTATTTTTAAATCCATTTTTATTATAATATTTTGATATTTTGAATCCATTTTTTTATTTATAATTTTGATATTTTTTTTACTCAGCAAATCAGTTCAACATATGCTGAATTGCTTAATGCTGAATCAAAGTGGAACTTCGTTTTGGCTGAATTGCTGAATCAAAGTGAAACTTCGTTTTGGCTGAATTGCTGAAATTGACCGAATTTGAACGGATTATTTTTTTTTAATCAACTCTAATTAACCCAATCAATTCTGATCAACTCCTCTTCAAAAATACTTTTATAAAGCTGTTTAGTATTTTTATTAAAAAAATATATCATTATGTTCTCTGCATTTCCAATGAATTACCACTTTTTGTTCAACCATTTCTTTTATAATGGAAATAGATCATTGAACATTAGAGAACGATCTCTTTTTCCTAATTCAAAAAATATAAAACAATTTGAATTTGCACGAATTGATTTTTTTCTTATTCATAAAAAGATTGTGAAATGTAAATTATATTACAATTATTATCTTCCTCTAGTAAAATATGATTTCATTAATTTTTGGTTTTTCAAAATTACAACATCATCAAATATTATAATTTTTTTTCATCTTTTGGTAAATCATCACAAGATTGGATATCATTTGGATTATTTGAAAATGTCACTTTTATCTTTTGGTTGGTGTTTAAAACAAACCTTTGTTCGTTTTCATCAAATTTGGGGATAAATTTTAAATATGTTTCTACTAATAATTCTGGAGGTGTGGATAAAATATTTAAATCTTTTTTTGTTAATTTACATAATAATTCTTGATTATCAAAAATATCGTTCAATCCAATTTTTGTTATTCCATTTTCAAAAGCAGATTTTAGGAGAATCAATTCTGGTTGATTTGTTGTAGAATAAAATATTAGATTTGTATAATCTAAAAAAGAAGGATGAGTAAACATTTCCATTAAAAGTACATTTTTTCCACATCCGGATTCTCCAATTAGGAGTAATCGAAAATTTGAAGGATATAGTCTGTTCCTAAATTCTGATTCGTATAAATTTAAAATTTTTGGTTTGAAACTTTTAATATTTTTTGAAGCCATTTTTATGAAAAGATTTTGATTTTTCCCTTTTTGAAAGAAGAGACTTTCAATTTTGAAAGAAAAATTTTGAGACAAAAAAGGATGACCCAATTTGAGCGATAATATTTTTAAAAAAATTTAATAAAAAAATTTTGTCCCAAAATTTAAATAAAAAAAATTTTGAAAAAAAATTTTTAATTTAAAATTTACAGTAGTATATAAAAAAGGGTAATAAGCAAAAAAAAATTTTAAAATAATTTAATTTTTCAAAAAAAAATTTTTCTTTCAATCAATGATGATAATTATTTGTTCTGAGGACATCTTTAGATATCTTCTGGATGAATAAATATTTTTATTCATTGGTTGAAAGAAAATTTTTTTGAAAATTTATGTTATTTTAAATTTGTTTTGGCTTTTTACTCTTTTCTATATACTACTCCTGTGTATGATATCATAACAGAGGTTGCTGGAGACGTTGAGTTAGAAATGTCTACATCGAATGAAGAGGAATGTAGTGATACAACTCATCGATGGGGAAAGCATGCCAAACTTTCCCATCAATGGTTAGCCAGTGAACCCATCCCTCCGTTGGAAGAATCGTTTCCTGTCTTGGCCTATTTATCAGAGTATGAAATATGGTGTAAAATTTTTAACAAAAAAATCATCGATTTGATATTGAAGCAAACGTTGCTATATGGTCGGCGAGACAAGGCAATTCCATAGTTCAACGTCAACGAAGAAGAATTACTGAAATTCCTGGGAATAATTATATTGTCTAGTTACCACAGTCTGCCTAATAAAAGGCAGTACTGGTCAAATTCCCCGGATTCGGGTGTTGTCTTGGTAAAGAATGTATGACAAGAAACCGTTTCCTGCAAATCAAAAGCTTTCTCCACTTGGTCAATAATCATGCGCTTCAACTGGGAAATAAAATGATGAAAGTCAGAGAACTTTACAACCTGTTGAACCAATCCTTACAGTGTTTTGGCATTTTCCACAGCAATTTATTGATCGATGAGTCTATTGTTCCCTACTATGGCTATTCATGGTAAGCCAATTCGTTTTGGTTACAACATCTGGACGTTGGCTGGTTCTGATAGTTTCCTATAAATGAATGAGCTTTACTGTGGAAGAAGTCAAGAAACAATTACAAAATATTTTTTTGGTTCTCGTGTGGTTAAGAAATTACTCAGCGTTGTCGAAGCTCATTCATAGCCAGACCAGCATCATGTTTACTTCGACAATTTCTTCACCGCGCATTAAATATGGACTGATCTACAAGAAATGAATTTCAAGGCAACGGGAACTGTGAGACCGAACCGAACGAATGGCGGGGAAAATATTTCATGGCAGACAAGGAGTTATCATACAAAGGCCGTGGTGAATTTGATTATCGGTGTGATGGCATAGTTAACATGACTAAATGGTATGACAACTCTATTATTCACGTGTCGAGTAACTGCTTTACTCATGAGCTTGTTTAATCGACAAAACTCCGAGTCAAAAAAGATCTGGTCAAAGTGAAAAAGCTGTTCCTTATCAAATAATACAATAATGGAATGGGAGGTGTTGATCTCCTTGATAGACTTCTTGATGCCTATAGACGAAAAATCTTCAGGAAAAAGTGGTGGTGGCCTTTGTTTATTAATTTCCTGAATATATCAGTGGTGGCAGCTTGGCGTTTGTATTCTATACTCCATTCGAAAGAACAAGAACCGTCGCATTTAGACTTCCGCAGGAAAATAACACTGTGTTTACTGAAGAGAACAGTCAATTGCCGGAGCGTTCCGCAAACAAAATTACAACGCCTTTCTGTGGATATCCGGTACGATGAACAGGATCATTTTACCACCAATACAACTCAAGGACGATGAGCTATATGTTCATCAAATACAAGGATAAAATGCCAGAAATGTGATGTTGATCTTCACTACTCACGTGGAAAAGATGGCTTCATCACTTATCACTTAAAGTCGAGATGTTCTGCGTTTATTTATTTGTTGGGGTATCGAGGTGATTATAAAACTTTTATAAAAAAGAAATCAAAATAAGAGTTTTTATTTATTAAAATATTTTATTTGTTATGAACAATTTTTACAAAAACGTAAACCTTATAATGAGAATTTACAGTTTAGGTAAGATGAGAAGAGAAATTCTCTTGCTCAAATAATTTTAAGTTATATATGAAAATTTTACAAATATATAAACTATAATATTTCGCACTTCAATTTGATTCTTGATGGATCTGAACAACTTACTCTTATCAGTTCAAATAATAACACTGTTTCAATCTCGCTTTCTCTTTTATAGTTTTTATCCGAATTAATTATGGTTTTTAAATTCGTCTACCGTCTGTTCTTTTTTTTAAGGTTAAAATAATAACCCTTGCACTTTTGTTCTAATTAAGAGTTTCTTTAAGTATAATTAAGGGCAACTTTTTTTACAAAATCTTCTTCTTTTATATCCTTTTTCTAAATATAATTTATCTTTATTTAGCTTTTAAAATAGTTTGATTATTTCTTTATCGTAATTATTTATTTATCCAATCCTGACTATTTACTTTTTTATCTACTTTTAATTTAATTATTTATATATAATCTATATTAAATATGGTAAATAGATAAATAATTTCTTATTATATCTATTAATTACAACAAAAATTATCTTTAATAATTTTATTATTTTATAACCTCAACATATTGATGTTATCAAATAAATATACTTTTTGTTGTAAAAATCCCAGTGTTCCCATATGTTTTTAATATCAATAGAAATGTTCCATTTGATTATCTTTTTTATTATATCATTTGGGGGCAAGAAACAACAAGTATGCGAAGTGACATCGCATTTAGGCAATTGGAACAGTGTTTTGGACAATAAATGTTGATAGTTAAAGTTAAAATTAATATAAATTTGATGGAATTTCCTAAGATCTCAAATTGTATGCTGAGTTTTTTTCGACCATGACGTGTTTACATGTTCTCTAAAACCATACCTCAGAATTGGATATGTTCATATCACGTAGAGACACAATCTCTAATCAAGACATAACATTCAAGCAAAACTTAAAACATCAACAATCCAAATATTCCTCACAGTGTTGATGGTAAAATTGTATTGAAAAAAGTGGAATCTTTGATCTTTCACTACAGCACGCTTTATTCTTAGATGTTCTGGATTTTGATGAACATAATTTGCAACAGTATTAGTGTTTTCGATTTAGGGCCAATTTTTTGAAACCCGGGTTTCGGGTTTGTCGAGTTTTCAATTTTTAAACCCGGGTTTTTCCGGGTTTCATTATGCTAAAAAAAAGCTAAATTGCTATTTAAAATAGCATAGAATGGTAAAGGTTGTAAGTAGTTAATTTATTTAAACCAATTAAAACAGTATTAGAATAGAAAAAGAAAAAATAATAATAAATAAATGACAATAAAAATTAATAAATTTATTAACCTATGTAGACAAATCTGATACATTTGTACAAAGAATTTATTTTTTATAAAAATTCTTAAGCACCATCATCGCACTTAATGTGTCATCATTCAGACGATTTCTTAGTTTATTTGCAAAGAGACCCATTACAGAGAAAGCTCTTTCTGCTTCAACTGATGTCGGTCTAATGGTCGTCAAAGCCCTGTAAAGATTTTCCAAGTTTTCTGGCCGTTTCTTAGTTGTCTGATACAATTGAATTTCCTTTTTGATGATATGAGAAACAGACTCGCATTCACAATGTTTTTGTTGATGATCAGGTTCCTTTAAAAACATTTTTATCTCTTCATACAAGGGGATTCCCG
>MQRK01254373.1:0-13112 GCA_001938485.1 Girardia tigrina
TTTCGCAGATTTTGACGAATCTTATATCTTCAAAGGATTTACACACTTTATATCACTGTTCTTCTACCAGCTATCACGTATCTTGAGTTTGCGGTGAATATTTTTATCTATATTTTTACATCGGTTTATAGACTGCTATGTAGGCAATTTATAGGAGCCAAACATTGAACTGCTAGAAGCTTTTGGATTTGTAAATGCTTCTTACCTAGTTTTTTAACGATCTAGCCTACTTTCTGCTCCATTAGCTATTGAAGCCTAAATATAATGATAGAATGTGATCACTACAGATGAAGTTAGGGAATGAACGAAACTAAATTTTGAAATGCAATTAATTTGGAGTTTAATGTTAGCGTAAATATTGGTAGGGAGAGAAAGGATATAAACTACTAGAGTATATAAAGATGGGATTTTGACTTTATTTGGCCTTTAATAGGACTTCGTTTATAAATACCAAGACACACTTAGGTGCAAGCATTCTATCAGCGAGAGCTGTCTTATCAGAAATACTGTTGTATGAACAGATGGAGAAGGGGTTATTGGTAGAGCACGTAAGACGCTAAGACGCTATGCAGTTCTCTCCAGATCAACTTGTCGCAGATTTGATTTGCTAACTATCTTGTTGAAAATTGAGTATAGGGGGTGAGTTTCATTGCTAGTTGAAAGAAAAGAATATAATTGCTGTGTTTGTTCTTCCTACCAAAAAATGGTTGTAATTATATGAAAAAAAGATTCAACGCACGCATGCAAACATGAAAAACCGAAATACACCATACCCAACTGCTTGTCTTTGTAACAATAAAAGTCATCCACTCATCCTCTCATGTTCACATGAAATATAAAAAAAGTTTTTACATATTTTTACATATAATTTTTGCGTTCTTTAAAAAATGACTTCCGGCGACTGTCAATTCTTTGTAAAACAACTAACTTATTCTATATTATCTAAGAGTATCGCTCAAATACCCATGGATATTATTAAAGTTCTTTTGAAATTAGACATGGAAACCAACTTTGCAGACACTATCTCCTTTAAAAATCAAAATGTTCTAGTAGCAATAATCAAAATATTCCAGGGCTGCGGAGTTGGAGTCGAAGTCGGAGTCGTGAAACTCGACACCGGCCAAAATATTAACAAATATTATAAAGTGACCTAAAAAGGAGTCGGGAATCGGAGTTGGATTCAAAGGCTGAATCGAAGTTGAAGTCGAAGTCGGACTCGGACATTTTAAAAATATAGGAGTTAGAGTCGGAGTCGGGCAATTTTAGTCCGAATATTTAATATTCTGACATTTCTTGAGCATTTGAGACAATTAAATGCAATTGAAATAGAGTTAATTTTTAATATCTTAATATAAAAATCATACATCGAAATCTCTAAACACCTTTCTGGTGATAGATAGATTTTCTTATACAAACTGTTGAGATATGTATATTCGATAAGAATGTTTCTTGATATGTTAATAATAATAATATGGTGTTTTATTATTTTATTATCACTTTGAACAAAAATAATTATCTAAAAATTAAAATTCTAACTTTGTTTCTCCTTCCTTCAAATAATAAACTAAACATTCTGCCATTAAAGCATCTTCATTGAGATTCACGATATTGGGCCTCTGAAAAACATTAGCAAGGATCATAAATATATAAGCATAAGAATATTTGTTTCTAATAAGTACTGTCAATAAAGTACAAATAGTCCTTTTTTAAAAGGAATATTATAGCATTATATTATATTATAAAATAATATAAAACTAACGTTTACAAGAAATAAGCATAGATATTAAAAGTCTCATGCCATTCCAGATGAAATTTATAGAAAAAAAATATATTAAAAATTACTTTTCATGATTTTGAATAAATATTCTTTTTATTTATTGAATGTTAATTTAGAATAATTAAAAAGTTTAAAATTTTATTATAACTTTTGACACGCGTAACAGTGGTTCGAAATTATCATCATTCAATTCGATTTCTTCAGCTATTGCTGGAGAAGAAAGACTTGACAGAGTCGATATGTATTCATATACTCGAAAAGGTTCTGCAATAATACTTATGTAAATAAATGCTTCAACATATCTGAAACATCTTTATATTCCTACAATTCCGACAATAAATACTTTTTGTTTGAAACGAGAAATATTTTATTAATAAAATTTCATTAATTCTGTCCATCCTTCAACCCTTCATGAAAGTAAAAGTGAAATATACTTCAACATTAATTGTGGATTATTAGTTTTGATTATTTCCATAATACATTTTTGAAATCATTCTATTTCGTATAAAGTTTATCTTGCAAAAAGATAAGAAATCATATAAAATGTTTCTTTTTCAGTGGAGTGTTTAAATAAATTTGAGCCTCACTTTAAGACAGCTGAAATATCCTTGCTTCAATTCTTTCTTCACCCAAAACACTTACATTTGGAAAACTGCTCACAAAAATGATGATGTTTTCAAGCATTTTAATTTTTAAGAGAGGATGTGAAGTTCTTACATCTTATCTTTCATGCAGAAGAAAGTAATTTAATCCATACATTAACTTAAAACTTGTTTCTTAAATTTTAGGCATTTTCTTGACTCTTGCGCAATTGGCATTGGTGTCCGAGTTAATTGTTTACTTAGAAAAACTTTTGTTAATCCAATAAAAGATAAAATCGGATGATTAAAAAAATGACTTTTCATTACTCGTACGATTACTATCACAAAATATAACAAACAAATCTTTTTCAATTTATCATGATTACTTTATTTAGAAAAATCTCCATTTAAGGGTCTCATCCAAAATGAGTGGGATACCAAAATAGTATTCAGATTGTTGATTACTCGTCTCTGCTGTCTTGAGGAATAACATAACTTAAAACTGTCTTTACCATTCCAAAGTAAAAGCGCATCATATAAAATTTCTATTAAAACAGCGTTTGAAATGTTATGCATTGTTATCCATAAAAACCGATACACTCTAACCTGTTTTTATGTGATTTTTTATTTGTGTTATTTAATATAAATTATGATAACACACAAATAAAAAATCGCAAAAAAGACCGCATAAAACAGGTTTGAGTGTATGTGCATTAACTATCTGATTAGATCTAATATATTATATATATATAATATTTGTCTAAAAATTGTGTTTGTTTGTTTGTTTTTCGGTCACGCTTTTCAATGTGAAATTGTGGATGAACCAGAGTGAATCCATTTCAGATCGTGGTCAATCTGGATAGCCAGCATCAATGCAATTTTCTCAGTACAGCGCCTTAGCCGAAAGACGGCCGGAAGCCGATGAAATCGATCGAAAACCGTACAAGTCGTTAAATGGTTAAATTAACACTAATTTCGAATAATGACGATTTTGACGATTTCTACAAAGAATTTCGTGAAATTTTTATGAAAATACTAATAAAATACTTATTTATTTGATAACTGACGATTTCTATCACTTATTTACTAATTATATTTCTAAAAATTAATTTAGGTTAAATTTGCAAAATTTCGTTATCATCTGATTCATGGTTTGTCGGTCAAGCTCTAATTTTACTATGATCATATATATAAGACATCGTCCATAAAAGACATCACGTAAGAGGGGGGGAGGGGGCAGAATTTTGTGACAAAGTGTGACGAGGGGGAAGGGGGGTCAGATTTTGTGACGAAATTTGATAAGGTGGAGATGGGGTTGGAAATCTGCTAAATTGCATGACTTCATTTATGGACAGCCCCAAAATGCAAAATAGTGGAAGAACAGTGAGTGAATCCGCATTAAGTTGAGATAACTCTGCATAGTCCGCATCAAGGCGGTTCAGTCTGTACATCTCCTTTACCGAAAGGCTCCGGGAGCCGATTTAACTGACTGACTGTTAAATCAACGCAGATTTAGAAAAAAAAATAATAAATTATAATAATTACGATTTAAAAATTAAAACAGAAACTTTCAGTCGAAAATTCAGCTCCCCCGTCACATATGASGGGTCATTTTCTAGTAATGTCATATTCTACGTTGCCCCGAATTTCATATTTCCAATGATCAAATTCTACCTAATATAAATAATGTATATACTCATCTTGTTTAAAATAAGAAGTAAAGATCGATCACAAAAATATTTAATGGTAATATGTTTCAATGAAAAAGGTATAAATTGTAAATTTAAAATATTCTTTGTTGCTTTCAGCATAGAATGGACAATACGGTCCTTTATTAATACCACTACCTTTCATGAAAGATAGTAAACGTATTGAAACATTGAATAAGTTATTGAACAAGTAACTTATCGACAGATTCACTTGAGACTAAAATAAAATTTATTAAAATTATTGAAAGATAATAAATTAAGAATGCTTAGTCTAATAAGTGTATTAAATTAATTTCGGATGAAAACACCCATGATAGATTTGATTAGGATCTGCACATTAAAAGTTTTTTTACATCTAGATATAAAATACACATTTCTAGTATTGAATGACTTC
Organism: Girardia tigrina; assembly: GCA_001938485.1. Classification (NCBI taxonomy): domain Eukaryota; kingdom Metazoa; phylum Platyhelminthes; order Tricladida; family Dugesiidae; genus Girardia; species Girardia tigrina. The sequence continues at coordinate 4,462 of MQRK01254373.1, forward strand.
ATTATCTATAAACGACAAAAAAATAATATTTTAAATTTACAAATTATATGTCAGTCACTTAAAGAATATGTTTTGAAAAAAAACACCTTTGCTGAGTCTGTTCAGGCATTGTTAATCAGTATATATGTAGTGAATGTGATGCTACATATCTTGGAGAGACTATCCATCATCTCTGAAAACTAATCAACGAGCACGCTTATAGATAGCTAAAGTCTCATGTTGCTGAGCATAGGAGAAATTATATGTGTAACATAATTATCAATTAAGAGCTACGCAAGCATTAAAAAAGCATTGTTCATAAGATCGCGTAAATAAAAAATGATCAAACAGCATTCTACATCACTGTGTTAACAGTTTCTCATTGATTTTTTACATAATTATTCTGTATGCAAACAAAAGTCTCTCAAAATCGATGAAAAAATTAGCGATTTTCAACAATTTAATCTATATAGAGTTGATATTCCGGATCCATGACTCGAACGAGTTGTTCGATTAAGAAGTTCGGGGTCACAAAATAACCGGCAAAATAAGGATAGTATTTTTATTTGTTCTGGTGCGTACAACCGTGGAATGAAAGTGGAATCTCGAACTATTCGATGAGACTCGAATGTTTTTGATTGAATAATCGGTGTCAATTGCTGATTTAGCAAGTCTGGTCTTTGGAGCACTATTTATGCACCTTAAACCACAAAAAGTTGTTCTTAACACGATAAAATGATAGAAAAGAGTGGAATACCAAAAGTCCAGGAAACCAGTAATTTTAGTAAATTTTTTAATTGATTCATTGTATCGGGATTACAAATTAGGTAAAAATTTTCGTTCAATCGGACCATGAGAAGTGGGTGAAAAAATCGCTTAACAAATTTGTGATGCATCTATAGAGTGAGTTAAAATAACCAATGTAAAAATAAATAAATAAATATTATTTATTCTATTCATGGAAGTAAACAAAGAAAACATATTTTCACAGTAAACCAACATTAACAATATGTTTTGTTCTCTATATAACATTATTCGTTAGTTCAACAAAATGTTTAAAGCAAAACTAATAAAAATCAGTCTGTTTTATATAAAAGAAATTAGAAACATCAACACTGGTTATAAATAAAAATTAAATTAAAAAATAAATTTTAACTTTATAAATATTAAAGTTAAAATAAAATTAAAATAAATAAATATAAATATTTTATTAAAATAATAAAAATATTTATTTTTATTAATCGAAGTTTTAATTTAACATGTAAGATAGTTACGTATATTTATATGCATTAACTCTACCGCAGCCATTGCGGTCGAAAACGACCGCATTCAGAAAATCAATGACCTGGTGATAAATAGAATAACTGCTCCCTTCCAATGTCGGAGTTTCCAACTTAATTATCATAATTTATGCAGGAGGCGTTATTTATGGAAGTGAGAAACAAGTTTCTTTTCTGAGAAGAGTGATTATTAATCTATAAACTGGTACACCCGAATTAGGCAAAAAACAATCTGACTGACACGGAGTTAATAATATCACAAATTTATTTGATTCGATAAATAAATAGTCTCCATTGATATTTTTGTTTGAAGAATTTTGTTCTTTTCAATAAATAAACCGTCTGAAAGCTTCTGTCATCAACTTACATTTCAACAACATCATTAGATATCTGATCAAAGCTTTTTTATCACAAATATTCTCCTTTAAATTTCTATGAACAATGATCATGAATAGAGGTGGGCACGTTTCGTGTTTAAACGACTGTTTAAACGTTTAGCGATTTATAAACGAGCGTATAGTTCTTAAGTTCGTATTTCATATGGGTTATACTTCTTTGAAAATTATCACGCTACCTAAGGCCTATTCATTTGTAAAGAACACATTGACCCAATCTATTGAGCTTTTTTGTGGGACTATAAATACAAAATATGAAAAGTGGCATTAATATCATATTTGAGAATTGCATCAAAATTATCAGTAAATTTTTTTTTGTTAGGCGTAAAATTATTTAAATAATATTTGTTCGTTTTCTAAATTTTTTCGAGTAAAAAAGTTTTAAAAACGAGATGTATTGTATTGAAGAAAAGGTATTGGTTTTTGATGAAGCTTATAATTAAAATTTAAAAAGTTTAATTTTCTAAACGAAGACCGTTTAAACGTCAAGAAAATTTTAAAACGTGCCCACGTATACTCATGAAGCACAGCAAGAACCTTCATATCCGACTTCACTTGAACTAAATATTGAATTTCAAGTGAATAAAGTCTAGTGAATATTAGTTTACTTAAATATTTCAAGTTTTACTCATTAGAAATCTCAAACACATTTCATAAAATTACAAAAAAATAAATATTGGTAAATATATTAACCCCTTACCGCATAGTGGATCAAATATGATCCAAACTAATTTTTCATAATTTTACAACCTTAATTCTATTACCCTGCCATATATTTAACTGTTTGTTTAGGTATTCTACATGAAAAAATCATTTTTTAAAAAATAAAAAAATACGCATCTCTATTTCTATTTTGCAATATTACATATTTTTATTAAAATAAAAAAAATCATGCAGTAAGAGGTTAATAAAACATTTGTTAAAATTAAAATTTGACAGAAATGAATTAATAATAATTTTAAATAATTTTAAGAATCAAATATAAAATAAAATGAATTTCATAATTTTCACCTTTTTCGACGAGAAGACTCCCAGAGCCCCGTCCTTTTTAATTGTGATTCCTAATTCCGCCAACTCAATCTCTCTGAATTAAAATATGAGTACTCGTTATGTAATTTTATTTTTATATATCTTTATTCAACCTATTTCGTCGAAGGTCTTCAGTTTTCTGTAATTTATCTTCCCAAGTTTCATTGAGTTCCGCAATTAACTTTTCAGATGCACGTAACTTTTCAATAACATCTTGGTTATCTTGTATTATGATCTGTGATGAGATCATACTATTCGAACGGTATTCACGAATTACACTTATTTCAGGTATACCAGATAAACCTTGATCTTTTAGATAGTAATAATCAAATAAAAATCATTTATAACCTTCTCCCACTTCAATGTTTTCGAGTTTTAAAATTTCTCTCAATTTCAGAACTTCTTCTTTCAAATCTCTGATGAGTCTTGTGTTGGGATCTTCATTAATAACAGCCTTACATACAATTTGTTTAGCTCGATCAGCATATCTGAGTGACCCTAATGTCTCTTCATAATTTATATCTGCAGGACTAATAGCTACGATCATCGCCGTTTTGGAATTGCCCCCTGATTGAAAATTAAATAAGTCAATTATATATGTAATTAAAATACATACCAATAGTAAAAACAACTTTAGTGAAAGGAATACATTATACAAAGGATAGAATACAATTTTAAAAGTAACAGAGTACTTTATCCAGTGGATGAAAGGTCCATGATTATACATAAATTCTTAGAAAATTCGCAAACTTTCAAAATTTTGCTTTATTTTTAAAATTGTAATCAGCAAAAAAAAATCGATAATCATTTAAAATGAAAGACACGAATATGACCTTATACGCGGTGTGGATAAAAAATAAATAAATCGCACAGAAATAGAAATCATAAATCAATCAAACTTTGTATTTATAACTGTTAATATACGAATGAACGAAAGCTAACCAGGTTTTCCTTTTTAGGCAACAATTGTTCCATCAAAAATAATAACTAGGACAGCTTTCCCCACTCTGTATATGAATTACTAAAAATAAATAAATAAAAATAATGAACCGTTAACTGGTATTAACTTTAATAATAAGAAAGATAGAATACAACAGTCTAGATAAATAACTGAATTGACTAACGTTACTTTCGATGGAATTCGGTGCACCAAAAGAGATACATTTCGATTGTGGTAAAAGTTTTGAATCGAAAAGAGTTAAAGAAATGTTGCAGGAAAGGGGTATTAAACTGATAATTTCAAGTCTATACCACTATAATACCTTTGGGATAATTTAGAGGCAATTCTTAACTATTCGGGAGTTCATCCAAGCAAGTCTTAAAGAGAGAAACTCAATGAGTTTGGCAGACATATTACCAGAGGTAGAATTTACAATAAACACTACAAAACAGAAAACGATAGGGTGTAGCCCAGCAGAAGTAGTATTTGGGAGGAAAATAGACAGACAACAATGATACAGTGACAGTAAAACGGACCAAGAGAACTTAAGACAAAAGATAAAAGAGAAGAACAAGCCGGTGGAAACAGGAACGCGAGCAACTTACAAAGTGGGTGATAAAGTTTGGATTATGAAAGAAATAAGAAAGGCAAAGACAGATTTGAAGGACCTTACGAAATCATTGAACAGATGCATGAGAGGAGTTATAGACTCAAAGATGAAAATGATAAACAAATAATAAGGAATGTAGAAAAATTCAAAAATTTCAAAAACGGGGGGATGTTGAGAGCGTTGTTGAGTTCATAAAATTTTTGAAGTTACAATCTTATCAAATTAATAATTAAACAATTACATTCTGTAAAATATTGTTATAGATGTGTTAAAATAAGATTTTCAGAAATTTATGTAATTTATGTAAGAAATAAAATAAATTTTACGGAAGGTTTTTGTTAAAAGATTTATGCAAAGATTTATTATAAAGTAAAAAAAAAGTTAATTTCAAATTTGATGAAAATATTTAATTGAAATAAAATCAAAAGTAATATAAAGTTTACTATTTTATTTGCGAAATGAAAATAAACTAAATTATTTTTGTAACTTTTATTTTACACGATTAAATCGAAGTAAATTAAAAACGTAATTACAATTTTATCTTTAGAAATTGTAATTGAAATCAAAATATAATTGTAAAACAATTAAATCGACTTAAATGAAAATGCGATTTTAATTTTATTTTTGAAAACGTAACTATTAATCGAAATATAATTTAATTATTTTATGTAAAAAGGGTAATTTAAAAGTTGTTAAATTAAACGAAATTGCGATTTTAAATTCTATTTTCAAAACATTGTTTTATTAAATGTAAAGTAATTTTTAAAACTATTATGAAAACGAAATGAAAAATGCTATTGTATAGAATTGGGAAATTTAATTGAGAAACAGGTAAATTTAAATGTACAATAAAATTGAAATTTAATAAAAGACGCAACAAAATCTTTGTGACAAAATTTTAATAAATTCACTTTATAATTTTTTATTATAAAAAGTAAAGAATTTTAATTCGTAAAAAATACAATAACCATATTTATATTTATATCAATTCTTATTTGTAATGGTTTGTGTAAAAAGAAAGTGCAAAAGTTCCTCGAAAATTTTTGTTTAAAAAACTCAAATTGTAGTAGAATTAAAATTTGTGTTAATGACAACGTCTTTTGATCAAGAACCTATTACCAGTAATCTAAATTTGTTTTGCCTCAATTTTATATTATTAACATACAGTATTTCCAAATACTAAGAGACTACACGAGTCTAACGACATCTTACCCACACCACGTATTATTTGTACTTATAAATTTGAACAGGCAAGTCAGAAATCGAAAATTAAAAAACGAAATTTTTATCTACTACAAATACAATTTACTCAACAAAACATAAATAATGAATTCATAGGAAGATACGATAGAACAAATTGTATACCACCAGCCCAACAAAATTGTGGCTTGGATGTATTTGCCCTCCAGAGATACACTAATTCTTAACTTAATAATATTTGATCGATCACTAGTAATTACACTTGCGGCTGGATAACGATTGTTTAGAAGAAACGTCTACAAAGGTGGCATTAAGGGACAATTTCTCTACTTAATGTTCTCTAAATCCTTTTTCAAGGCGTCTTTTCTAAGGTGGTAGTTTATTGACATAAGTATTTGAAGAAAAACAGGAATTATGTTGGAAAATAACCTTCATATACGGTCGTCATTTTGAAAAATAAAAATCAGTGACTTTTGTAATAGATGTTACTGTTTGGTAAAGTACCTATTGGAAAAATAAAGCATATTTAAATGTCCTGTTTTGAAAAAGGTAAAGGAATGTGATTTTAAGATGTTTATTTTTACGAGAATGGTAATAAACGTTTCTTAATCATTAATCTAACCTAAATTCTCTCTTAGAAGCCACGTTAAAACGGAATCTCGAAATGGAATAAAATCGGTTTTTCTTTTCTTTTTAGTTGACTGAAAAATAAATAAAATTTATTTAAATAAGAAATAACATTTTTACTATTTTGTTTATAACCAAATATTCTTTCTGATTTTTATGTCTTTTTGTCTAATAATAATTCCTTTTGAAATAAAGATATTTCAAATGTATATGTTATTATACTATGTAATGATTGTGATTCTCTTTACCATAATATATATTACAATTTGTAATACATAGCTTATGAAAACATAATTAAAAATTAGAAATATGTTTCCTTTTATGCCATTATTGGAAACAAGATTTCGATGTCACGACAGCAACAAAGATAATATGTGAAGTTGAATGTAACAATGAAGTCTCGTATCGAACAGCGCGAAATTCGTTTAAAACATTAAACTACAAAGTCACGCACAGGTCGATCTTCAACACTAAATCCGGAATCAATTCGCTAGGCCTTCAAAACAGATCACTCAACTGGTACTCGTACGTTGTCCTCTAAATTCAAAATTCCTCAATAGTCAATTGTGCTAAGTCTTTACGATCTTGAAAGTCAAAAGGCACTACCGAGATGTATCTTATGAATTGACTGAAAAGCTCAACAACTTATGAAGACCTACAGAAAATTGCTGTAAATCTATTTGATGACTGTTTTATCTGCAGAATTGTAACAAGTTACGAAAGATGGATAAATGTTAACAACCCAGACAAACAAAATCAAAGGTTGGACACTGGACACTGGACGCATGATGGAAGCGGTAACACAAAGTAATCGATTCTCAAGGAAGACACTTTTGTTCGTTTAGTGGAATTTTGAAAGCCTGATTCACTTCGAGCTACTTCTGATTGTTCAAATTAATGACCCCGACCTCAATTGCACCAAACTTGATCGAATGTATGAAGAACTCGGTAGAAAATACCCCGCTTTGGTCAATCGAAAATATGTTTTTATGCAACAAGACAATGCTAAGCCACATACTATCAAGCAAATCTAAGAAAAGTTAAAACATCTTGACACCATTGAACTTATTTTACACCCAGCTTCTTGTACCTTACGTGAACCGAATATTATCTTTTCCGTTCCATGGCACACTTTCTTCGGGGCCACTACTTCAACTATCTTAGCGAGGAAAGAATGGTACCGCAGCGAGATTAACCAAATTCCTGATAGATGTATTTAAGCCACTTATTCCAATAGCCTTTATTTTGAATCTTGATTGTCTTTAAGTTGTCCTAAAATTATATTTAATTTTTTTAAAGTCGGAAAGAACTTTTGGTTCACTCTAATATATAAAAATATATAAAATAAAATTCAGTCTCAAAATTAATTTAAACCACGATTTGAATAATCCACAAAATAAACTATGAATAAGAAGTCCAAAATCCAAATTGAAAATGCCCACCAAAAATTAAAAATAGCGGAAACAGTCGTTATGAAAATTATTTTTATAATAATTTAATTTTCCAGTTAAATTGTTTCTTTTGCTATTACAATTATCATTTATTAATCTGTTGAATAATTATTCAATTTGATCAGTCAATACATTTTTCAAAGTTTTCTCACATGTAATAAATGGCATCAATAATACTTTTATTCCAATCACTAACTGAATGGTTTTGAACATGTTTTTAATTTCAAGTCCTAGACAAAGTAATCTGAGAGAAAAGGACAACTTCATTTCAAGGAAAGAATCATATCAGATAAATCGAGAATTGTTTCGTGGGTCAGAAATAAGAGTTCTTTCTGATATTGGCTGTGAGGAATATTTGGTGTGTTGATGTTTTTGTGTAGTGTTTGCATGTTTAAATGTTGTATGTTGATTTGGGATTGTGCCTCTCCTAATCAGATGGATGATTACTATTTTAATTCTTATAATCTGAAACTAATTTATTAAAATGTAGATTTAATATTCAAATTTTTAATTTTTATTATTGTAAATTTTGAATAATTTTATTGATTTGATTTTTGTAAATTTGTAAATAATTAAAATCCAATTAATGTTTAAAAATAATTATAAAAAGTAATTTCATTTTAGCCAATAAAATTTAAATTAAATAATTTAAATAAGATAATTTTCTTCAAGTTAGTTCAGAATGGAATGAGAAGTATGAAACATTGAGTGATGTATTTAAGTGAGATCAATACTATTGATTGTCATATAGATGATCAAAATTGTCAATGTAATAAATGTTCTATCAAATGTGGGAGTTCTCTTAACATTGGCAACTACGTTTTATTGTTGATTTTGATACATGTAGATCAAGGGGTTCCATTGGTTTAAATTGTTCCTTGTGGTGAAACTGGTTGGGTTCGATAGAGACTTTGGATGTAGAAATAGGCCGAGCTATATTGGTGCAATCTCTCTCATTGTCAATCTACCCAAATCGCCACTTTTCGGAACCATCAATTCTTGTTCTTATCGGAGTGAAAAGACTTTAGTTTTTAACATATCCTATAGATTAATTTGTATCGGTATAATCTTATTCTAGAAGTTGATATATTTATAGAATTTTAGTTCCTAAAACGTGTTGCTCTGTATTATTCTGATGCA